>PVLC010001932.1:0-57523 GCA_004027655.1 Graphiurus murinus
CTCCCTCCCTCCCTCCCTCCCTCCCTCCCTCTCTCTCTCTCTCTCTCTGTCTGTCTCTCTCTCTCTCTCCTAAAATAGTTATATCAAGTGCGAATAAAGAGCCTGTCTTGGTCACGATCACAATAAACATTCTTGAGATGTCTGAGACCATGCTTTGCTTGTTTTCCACAATCTAAGTCTGTCCAGAACATTTTCTTTTCCTTTTTACCTCATTCTGTAATTACAATACTCTAATTAAATGCCGTGCTTTACCTCCCAGGCTATAGTCTTGTTGTCTGGGCCTCTTTTAGCTGAATTCTTCTTTTACTATTTCAGCTTTTCGATAGCTATAGAGTTGTTCCAGAGCCAGTTCAGTCTGTCAATAATTGATGCAATATATCCCTGGTTCTCAAATTTTTTTTTTTTTTTTTTTTTTTTTTGCGGTACTGAGGATTGAACTCAGGGGCATTCTACCTCCGAGCTATACCCCCAGCCCTATTTTTTATTCTTTATTTTGAAACCGAGTCTCACTAAGTTTCGGAGGACCTCACTAAGTAGCTGAGGTTGGCCGCCAACCCGCGGTCTCAGCCTCCCGAATGCTGGGATTACAAGGGTGAGCCACCACGCCCAGCCCTGGTTCTGAAATTTTACTGCATATCACAATCACCTGGGTGTTTATAAAAATGCAATTTTTGTCTGGGTGTGGTGGCACACACCTGTAATCCCAGTACTTGGGAAGCTGAGACAGGAGGATCACATTTTTGGGGCCAGTGTGTAGCATCTTAGTGAGACCATGTTTCAGAATAAGAAATGAAAAAGGACTTGGTGTGTAGCTCCAAGTTAGAATGCCACTGGGCTCAATCCACAGCACCACCAAAAAAAGTAATTTTTGGATTGATGTCTCCTTATATTAAGTAGAAATTCTTTATTTATCCTCCCCTTTTTAAGCAAGCACCCATAGATGATTCTGATGCAAACAATCTAAAGGCTACACCCTAAGAAGTACTCCTGTAGGCCTTAGGAGAGTCAGAAGCCACCATTCTCTCCTAATCACCTATGCTAGTGCTTTGCCAAAGGTGGTACTGGCACACAAAATGATTTCAGGCGATCCACAGATATGTAGAAATTAAATTATACAGAATCACACAAGGAAGACATTTTTTTCTTTTAAATTTGTTTAGCTATCCCTTTAGCGGAAGTTTGTCTCAAATATTTCTCTGATACATTCTAATTAAACTTTTTAATAAAGAAAAAAGCAGGTCTTAAGGCCACAGGCTCAGGAGCCTTTGCCAGGCAACGATATTTAAGTATATTTTGAGAACATTGTTTTGTTTATATTATATGCATTTTTATACTTGCCTTCTGTTTATGACAAATGATACTGGTTCCCATTTACTGTAATGCAATATGCTCCCCTTTTCATATAAATAAGTAAAAACAATTTACATTAAAGAGAAAGGTATTAAGTAGATAATAGAAAAGGTAGTATAAAGCAAAGTTTGTAAAGGAAGTATTGGGTGATGTAGAGATGTAATGAAATTTGTAAAGGTGATTAGAAAAAACTTCACGTGGAAATCCCCTAAGCTGTTAGCTACATAGGTAGCTAACACCTTTGTCTATTTATTTATTTATTTATTTATTTATTTATTTATTTATTTATTTATTGCTGCCTGGCATAGTGGCATCCACCTGTACTGCCAATACTTGGGAGGTTCTTGTACTTGGGTGTACCTGAGACAGGTTCAAGGCCAGTCTCAGCAACTTAGTGAGACTCTCAGCAACTTCATGAGACATGGTTTCAAAATAAAATGAGTAAGTAAGTAAGTAAGTATGTAAGTAAGTAAATAAAAAGGGCTGCGGGTATAGCTCAGAGGTTGAATGGCTCTAGATTCAAATCCCAGTACCAAATAAATGAATATATAAAATAATTTCTTTGCTCTATTATCTGTTGACATCATCAATATTTACACTGAAGAAATTAAGAAATCAATTGCTGAATTGTTTCTCGATGACAACAGTGACTTTTTTTTTTTTTTTTTTTGGCAGTACTGAGGATTGAACCCAGGGGCATTCTACCTCTGAGCTGTACCCCAGCCCTATTTTTCATTCTTTATTTTTGAAACAGGGTCTCACTAAGTTGCGGAGGGTCTCACTAAGTAGCCGAGGCTGGCCACGCACCTGCGATCCTCCTGTCTCAGCCTCCCAAGTACTGGGATTGCAAGTGTAGACCACCACACCCGGTTCTCAGTGACATTTATAATTCACCAAAAAATCAGTCATGTGGTCTCCCTGTACCCTCCGCTTTAATAAACTCAGCCTTTTCATGGCTATGAGTCCACAGTTTTGATATTGAGTCATCTACTTTTGTATAAGGACTTGCTCCTTTATTTTTTCCTTGGGCTAGACATGAGTGCTTTCTATTTGCTAGACACTGTAGTATAAAGATACACAAGGCCCATCCTCTAGGACCTTAGTTGGAGAATCAAAAGGAAAACCCACAATGAGAGCTCATGAAGGGGATTAGAATATGCCCTCAGAAAGCGTGCCTCTTTGACTCAAGAATGGTTTTGAGCTGAAAGCAATTGAGAATCAACAAATGCAGAAAGGGTTCTCTGCCCTCCCCTTACTTGCCTAAAAGCAGGGAATTAATTTCTCTTTGTGAAGGTTTATTCCCCCTGTTCCAGGAAGTAAAGAGCCACTCATCATTGGAGATGGAAAGTCACTGTGATGGGTTTGTATAAACAGTCTTTACTAAAAGAACCCTTGTTTTCCATTAGGCTTCCATTTATGTCCTAGTCTTTTCGCCATGATTTATCATCTCTTGAAGTCCAGACCCTCTTTTCTTTGCTAAAATGGCATATAAGTTCTTGAGTCGAACCATTTCGTTGAGATTCACTTCATTTTTGTCAGTTCCCTATGCAAATTAATATTAATAAAAATCCTGTGCATATTCTCCTAATTCATTGTCCCCCAAGAACTGACCATATTAAGCTACACGCTAGCATTTATTGAGCGCTTAACCAGCACTTATATACTGAGTTAAAAAGTGTTCCTTCATTATCTTGTTTCATCCTCATAACAACCTTCTGCTGTAAGTATTAAAGATATATTTATTGAAATGTTATCAGAAGTTTACATGTATTCTATAATTCTCACAATGACCTTGCAGGATCATGGCAAGGATCAGAGGCCAGTGGGGAACTGAGTCAAAGAGGTTATTAAATTTGCTCGTCATGCTGACAGCATGTGATGGCGCAGATTATTTAAACCCAGGCAAGTTGACTTTGAAGCCTGTACTCTTGATGCCCTGCTATTGTTCCAATTTTATGAGCGAGGAGACTGAAATTTAGAAAGGAAAAAGCAACCTGATCAAGGCGAGGTGGCTAGTCTGTGACAGAACTGGGGTTCAGTTTGACTCTAGGGCACAATGCTCTTAGCCCTTAAGCTATACGGTCTCATTAAACCAGAGGCCAACAATTTGAAAGAACAATAGAACAATGTCACATGGCAGGGTGTGGCCAATGGCAGGTTTAGTGAAAGTATTTCCAGCCTTTGTCTTCTTTTCTAGGACAAAGCTTTTAAAACTTGTAGTGTTTCCAATTTCCTTGTATTTGCTTTCATACTTTAGTAGGGTTTTCTTTTTGTAAAATAAGGGCAAATAGTTCAACACCCAGACCCCTCAGTGCTCTGGGCTAGTTGTCTTGCTGTCCTGATGTTATGGATATACTTGATTTTCTTGTGTTCTACTTGCTGTTTTATTGACACAGTTATTGATGAAAGGAAGCCCTTTGCCTAGATGCATTCTTTGGTTTTAAATTGGCTTGATGGTGGACATTACCTTTGGACAATTAACCCCTTTGGTAACAAAAGCCTTTCCAGACCAGAAGTACTCATATTTTATTGATGTTAAAATCTCCAATGCCTCCAAATTAATATTTTCTCCAGCTTTTAAATGGAGCAGCCTTTTGTTTTTATGTTTGTCTGAGTGGGTCCACATTCAGTTGATACCGTAGCTGTCTTCAGTTGGTCAATTTTGCCACTCACTTCTAAACAAACAAGCTAACTAACTAACTAACAAACTCATCACAAACAAAGCTCCAAAGGAAGGTAGGTCATGAGAGATGAAAAACATTTCAGCCTACAGAAGCAGTGGGTGCGGTGGTGTTTTGTGGGTGTGTACATATGGTAGAAGGAAGTAGAAATAAGAAAAAAAGAGTGAAATGGTTCACGAAACAAAAAGAGAAAAGTCTGGTTTTGGTTGGTCTGTTTGTTTTCAGGCATTGTCTGTATGCATTCTCCAATCTAGTGATTCCCTTGAACAAGGCTCTGTGCCACTCCATTCAGCAGTACCGCAGGAAGGAAAGAATTCCACAAATAGTGTTCGCCTTGAACATCAAACCAAGACAGCACTTGCCTTCCACCCCTAAAAAGGTTTTAGGTTCCTGCTCTTCTTGGAAATAAAGTGCATCTTTCCCATTTATGTAATAGGTTATGTAAATCTTCTTAATGAAACTAAAAGTACCAGTTGAATACTGTGCGACAGTATTCCTTTAAAAATATTCTTGCAGAGTCACAAAGGACAGGATAATTAAAACTCCTTGCAGAGTTCAGTTCTTTGACCTCTCATTAGTTTCAGCATTATAAATTGCCATTTGTTAGAAGCCTAATTTGATTATTAGCCCCTCTGAGCTTACAGCATGCATTCCAAAGAGTGGACTCTGCATGATTCAGAACGCATGCTGCTGCTGAATACCCGAGAAGGAATAGGAGCAAATTGCCTTGCTCCTGTGTGTTCATGAGGTAGTCATCCTAAAGTGGTTAAACAAAGGGAAAACAGTATTTTCCAACATCCTCAGTTAGGAGTTTGAGAAAAGAAACTCAATGGGCAGTATGGCTATTTCATTCTGGAAATAACTTTATAGGGCATCATAGATGGAAAAGGAGAAAGAGGGTAGAGTCTTATCATTAAAAAATTGGTATGTCATATTACCTTATGTCATCCTACATACTGAAATAAAAAGAGACTCACTTCCTCAATGTATTTCAACAAATGATTGCGCAAACCCAGAGTGGGGAACTATTAGCGCACTCATTCTTTGCCTCTCTGGGTAGGTATTCTGGTCTCAGCATTTTAATTAATTCTTTAATATTGCTACTAGGAGGCTTAGCAAGTGTAACCAGGCTTCTTGCCAGAGTTAATGTCCATAAAACAGCCTACTTCTATTTTTTTTTTTTTTTTTAGTGAGCAAGCTGAATCAGAGATTTGTGAGAGAAGAGAAAAACACAATAATAAGAATACGAAAATGAAACACCCTTACTCTACCCCACCTGGTGCTTGCCAAGTATAAAAAAAAACACACAAAAAAACACTCCCACCATCTCCATTACACTCCAGAAGATCATTTGTGATAGCATAAAAGCCTTCAATTTTCCCAAGTTTGAGATTGTGAAAGAGGATTATGCGTCAGTTAAAGTTAAAAAATGAGGGAGAGCACATACTAATAATGGTATTAATAAATGTTAAATATCTAAAATGTATGCTGGAATTTTCTACATAATTCACATTTCTTGTTTCTTTTTTTTTTTTTTTTTTTTTTTTGCGCTACTGGGGATTGAACCCAGGGCCATTCTACCTCCGAGCTACACCCCCCATCCTGTCCTATTTTTTTATTCTTTCTTTTGAAACAGGGTCTCACTAAATTGCGGAGAGCCTCACTAAGTAACTGAGGCTGGCTGCAAACGTGTGATTCTCCTGTCTCAGCCTCCCAAGTACTGGGATTACAAGTGTGTACCACCACACCCAGCTTAATTGTGAGATCTTCAGTTGGAAGAAGTCTTGGCAGTGTATTCAGGAATACTGGTTGAACAGTTTGCAAATAACTCGACCAACTATATGTAGATCTAGCACTTGTCAGGTAGGTCTTTGTTTTTCTAGGCTCCCACCTTAAGGAAATCACTTTCCTTTATCTTGATCTCAGTTTACCCATTTATACACTGAACAACTTGATCTTTATTAGCTCAATGAGTTTCTCCTAACATGATAATTTTGCATTCCATGAAATGTACTTTCCAAAAAGTAATAGTGCACTGAAAGAGAAGTATCATATTCTTTTTCCTTTTAGAAAGCCGCTTAATTGGATGGCAACGCATTTCCTAGAAGCTGGTGAATCTAACATTTGATGGATAACAGCCTAGTTTGTACTGACATCTTGTGTGGCTTTCTTTAGACATGACACAATCTGACATGACTCTTCCATACAGCTCCTCTGGCCCAGAGGTTAAATGTGTTCATTTGCTTATTATCAGGGCCCTGCCCACACGTCTGCCCTCACTTCCAACACTTAAAAAAAAGAATCACAGTATCTGGGCATTGTACCTTTTTGTTTGTTCTCAGCAAGATTGTTGTTTTCCCTTTGGAATTTCATGGGCATTGTATAGTCTTTTCTGAGTGTCTTTCCGTTTTTGGAGTATGACAGAGAATTATCATTTTCTTTCAAAGAAAAGGAAAGCCTTTCCGGAGCAGTCTGTTTGATCTGAGGCTGCTACTTATTAAAAATACCAAATAAAGCCGGGCGTGGTGGCGCACGCTTGTAATCCCAGTACTTGGGAGGCTGAGACTGGAGGATCCGGGTTCGCGGCCAACCTCAGCTACCTAGTGAGACACTCTGCAACTTAGTGAGACTCGGTTTCAAAATAAAGAATAAAAAATAGGGCTGGGGGTATAGCTCGGAGGTAGAATGCCCCTGAGTTCAATCCTCAGTACCGCAAAAAAAAAAAAAAAAACCAAATAAACTTAAAATAGAGACCATTTCATCACAAGATGAAGGCAACTTCTAGAGAATTCCACATGGTCAACTTGAAGTTTCTGTTAGGAACTATGGAACCAACTACCTAACCACTCTTTGTTAATCCACTCATCATAACTTTTTTCAGTCTAACTTTCCTGTCCTCATAGATCCATATAATGACAGAGCTGAAGGGGAGGTTGTTGAGAATCAGTTAGATGTGTACGTTTTTTTCATGGAGCTTTTACATAACCACATTTTGCTTGTGGAGCTAAAAAAATAAGTTTTTTTTTTCATTAATAGTATCTTCATCCCTGAGGAGAACACTTTTGGTTTAATTCATATTACTACTACTAAAGCATTCCTCTCTTTGTTTTACATGAATTATCTTTTCTCAAACCAGTTTTTGTTGAATAAATCCATAATGTAATTTTTATGCCACTTATACCTTCTCTAATAGTACATATTCAATTATTTTATTAAACACTATCTGAAGACTACATGGCTAAGTCAGGTGTGGTGGTGCACACCTCTAATCCCAGTACTTGAGAGACAGAGATAGGAGGATCGCAGGTTTGAAGCTGGCCTCAGCAAATTAGTGAGGCCCTCAGCAATTTAACAAGACCCTGTTTCCAAATAAATAAATAAAATAGGCCTGGGGGTGTAGCTTGGAGGTAGAATGCCCCTGGTTTCCATCCCCAGCACCAAAAGAAAAGAAAAAAAAAAGACTAAAGACTGTATGGGTAAACTGCATGCTGCTGATATTCTCAAAAAAAAAAAAAAAAAAAAAAAAAAAAAAAGAAAGAAAAAAAAAGTTCATCTTCCAGCTGGCTGTGGAAGCAACTCTACCAATGGAAAAGCAGTTGTGATTTCATTTTCATTCAGGTATTGCTACCTTGCCTTCAATCATTTTCTGAGACATTTTACTGCTGTCATTTTTTTCTTACAATGGAAAACAGCTAATAAATAATGTTTCCCTATTGCTGCTCTGACCACACTTTTCCCTCCCTTTTCAAAATGGGAGTTTTGAATGAGGAATACACTGGTTTATTTGCCATATATATTCCCGATAGTTACTAAGCCATTGCAACTCCTGTAGGGGACGATGACATTTGGGACATACGTGGATGTGTGGGAGGTTACATTTCTGACATTTGAGTCACATGATTGTAATGTGTTTTGAAAGGGCCAGAGAGGTACCTGTGACTTCAAAATTATTCCAGTCTTTTCCAGCTTATGTCACATTCTAGACAATAGTAGAAACAAGTGTGAGAAATAGAAAAATAAAAGAATAGGTGACATATTCTATTTCTGTCATCTGGGAGTCTAGGGAAAAATTTTAACATATTTTCATGAATATTTTATGAAGAAGAGAGGATTAAGAACTATCAAGAACATATAGAATATATTAGATACATAATATGTTAAAAATAGAAATTTGTTTTGGGGGGAAGGTTGTGATAGTTTGTTAGAAAGAATCAAGGCTTTAGTGACATGGTGATTTGGGGGAAGTTAGTGGTCACAGACCAATTTCTAAGCTGAAGTGGTCAGCTACTTCCATAACTACAGGTAAAATAATGCCTGGTTCTTCATCAAGTTAGGATGAAGTCCTCTCTGTGTTGTTTCTAACACCAGGAGAGTTGTCAAACCATGTCCAGCTCCTATTTTTTTTAATTTTTAAAATTATTGGTGCGTTGTAATCATACATCTTAATGCAGTTCAGGGTGATAGAGGCATACATGCACACAGGACTCATTGAGCTCTTTCCCAGTTCCCATCCACGTTTAAAAAAAAAAATTTATAAACAAATGACAACTTTCATTAATCACTGCAGTGTAGGTCTGGCCTTCAACATGGCTGAATGGAATGGTGAAATCGGGCACTTTGGGGTCATGAAATTACATCAAACAAAATATCTGGAATTTCTCTGTTCATCCTAATAGAGATGATCACAGCATTAAACTACAAACTTGGATAAGAACTGAGCTTTAAAACGCAGAGCATAGCACAGCCCCAGCTGTAACTCAGATAGGAAGCCTCCCTCCTTCCCCAAGTATTCGAGTATTAGATTGTGATGGCAAGCCATCCTTTTCTGCTCCCTGGCATGTAAGGAAAATTAGCTCGCTGTAGTGCCAGAGTTGATCCAATGGCTCCTCCAGAAACCTGGGCCACTAGCAAGCACAAGTGAGACAACAACCCAATGAAAAGTGGGAGAACCGAATGGCCAGCCCACACAATGGTTCAGGGAGAGGAATTCTGGAAATGGGATTTGTTTTCCCTTTTCTTAAGGTACTAGTTTGGTAACAATTTCTAGTCTGACTTCATCATTCTGATCTGCCAGACCAGAAAGGTGTGCAAACCATATGCACCCCTCAGATTCATTGTTGTTGGAAAGGCATTGATATATGTGCACGTGTGGCTAGCTCTTTCTGCAGACCATGAAATTGAGATTGTGGACATTTTTTATAGAGCTTTTAAAAACGTGTGTCTGCAGCATCCTTTCTAAACCATTCTGACCTCAACTTTCAGTCAAACTGATCAGCTATTGTTCTGCTTAGTGACAGGGGCAGGTTTTTCCATGTCGCTGTTGCTGTGAAACAGGATCTCAGTTAATTAGTTCTGCCCAAAGTTACAACTGATGTGGTTCTATAATGATTTTGTCTTTATACAGATAGAAATATCCTATACCTAGTTTCCTTGTATTGCTTATTAGATTACAAGATTCCAGGCTTTAAGAAAGTTGTCTTTTATTTTAATCAGGAACTGTACCTGCTATGTGATTATAATTGTACCTGTTATTGGCTGTATATCACAACAAATATAAGTTTAGCAGTGATCCCAATTGAGCCTAACTGACATTCAGACAAATCTGAGTGCATCTGGTTAGCTGATAGGAGCAACCCACAGGCTTTGTTTACATGGGTTTAGTCACTTGGGAAGAGGTCCGACAGGAGGAAAAGAGGAGGAGGAGGAGGGAGATGAGGAGAAAGATGGGAAGAAATGTCAGGAAGTATCTTGTATGTGGCCACCTGGTTGGCAAAGATTAGACAGAGAAGAAGGGATGAAGAGAATGGCTCAGTTTCTATCCCTTCATCTATTGCCAAAGACTTCTCCCTCTCCTTTTTAATAGAAGCATCATAGGCAGAAGCAGAAAGACCTGTATTTACAAAGGACTTAAGAGATAACATGTTGTAGTATGCTGTGGTCAGGCTTCCCGTTGCTTTAATAATTCAGGAAGCAATAGAACACAGAAGTATGTAGCTTTGGTCTAGTGAGAATTTCATTAATAATGATGGGTAGATCTTTGAGTGGTGATGCAAGCCCTCCCCTAGGCTAAAATCATGTAATGAGTAGCAAGTTCATGGTACCTGGCTCCTCTAAACTTAGCTCATCATTCCTCATTCTGCATAGGATGCACTCGCTACTGATTTTCTGGCACTTCCACAAGATTATATATAATCTCACAATATGTATTGACTTGTTTCCTGGTTGGTAACAACACAAAGTCATCATTTTATTCAGTCTTTAATGGCCTTGCCATTGTGGTTAGGTGGCTAGACATGACATAAAATGGAGGAAAAAGAACATCTGTATGGATATTGTGGCTTTAGTTCAATGGGGATTGAAGGAATAGCATCTCTTTGGCACTACAAGGGTGTGTGGCTTTGGAAACATCAGAAGAACATGGCAAAGATATAGAGGGAATCACACCAAGAAGCAGCTAGATCACAGTAAGTAGCTAGATGGCAGCTAACATTAATAAGACCAATAAGGTGTTTGGAAAAGAGAATATGAGAGAATCTTTGAAAATTCATATGAGATACCTCTAAGAATGTCCATAAATATCTTGATAAAGGTTGATGTGGAAGACAGATAGGATACCCATACCTTTTGTTTCATTGTTCTCACTGCTGTGACCCAAAAACCCAAAGATCCCCAACTTAGAGGAAGGAAGATTTATTTGCTCATAGTTTTGGAGATTTCAGGGGTCCAGTTGGTTACGTCAGTGGAGTCAGGGCATGACACAGGGAGCGGAGAGAGTGAGCTCAAGGGCACTGCTCGCACATCATGCAGGCCAGAAGCAAGAGAGAGAGCAAAGGGGAGGAGGGACCTAGATACCGTCTCCAAGACCACACCTCTAGGGACTCCTCAGCAACCAGACCCCACCTCCAACACGGCTGCCTGGTCTACGTGAGTTTTACAGGGACATTTGAAGTCCAAACCTTAACACCTTCCATCATTACCTTATATATCATAAAGGCCGTATTTATGTAGCCTTTGCAATTAACAGAGTGCTTTGCATCGACTCATTTAATAAGGAAAGCAATTCTGTGAGGTGGTATAGAGGAAGGAAAAATTGCTTTGCTCTGCCCTCCAAGGTTATTTGTTTAGGGTTATGGATTGGATATGAAGTGTCCCCCAAAAGCTCATGTGCTGAAGGCTTGGTCCCCAATAAAGCAATGTTCAGAGGTGGGGAGGAGGGATTTTTGGAAGTGATTGGATCATTAGGGCATCAGAGCTCTTTCCTTATCAATGGATTAATCATTTGAGGGATACATGACCCTGATCCCTTAGAATCTAAGAGTAGAATTATGGTTACCAGAAAAAGCCAGGGAGAGTAGTGGGGGGGAGATAAGGAAGGAGAAATATCGATTAATGTGTATTAAGTTACAGTTAGATAGTAGAAAGAAGTTCTGTTATTGCGTAGGTGGCTGACCAGAGATAATAATAATGTCCTCTAAGGTTCAAAAAACTAGATGAAAGGATTTGAATGTTTTTATCATAAAGAAATGGTAAGTGTTTGAGGAGATCAATGTATGTATCCTTATTTAAACATTATGAAATTTATACATGTATCAAAATATTACATGGTACCTCATTAGTATGTATAATTCTTACGTTTTTATGTGTTCGCTAAAATGAAATTAATTTAAATATTATTAGAGGGACATTTGTTATCATTTTGAATTTATATCCTATTGCACACTTTCATGAAACTTTACTTGTTTATCATTTTTTATCCTTAGTCCCATTTTACAGATGACTATACTGAGTCTTATGGGCATAAAACACTAAGTTAGGAATTAGAAACAGCACTCCTAACTTGATATTTAATATTCTGAGCCATGTTTCTTCCTTCTGTAAAACTCTATAAGCACAGCTAATGTGGAAAAAGAGTTTGGTGGAATTTAAAAGAACTCAAGATGGGACTGGGAATGTGGCTCAGTTGTAGAACACTTGACTAACATGTTTGAGGCCCTGGATTCAATCACTAGTTCCCCAGTACTGCCCCAAACAAAATTTAATTGAAAATATAAGAAAAATGAGGAGAGGAAGGGCTGAAATAGTGTAAAGGGCTATGTATGTCTTACATTAAGTGCATTTAATTTTCTCCTTGGTAGTTAATCCTATTTGTTTTAAAAGGGCATAAAATATGAAAAGAAGATGAAGAACTAAAGAAAATTCAGATTTTAATGTAAAGAAGACCCAATAAGTGAAGCTGGGTGTATGGTGGTGCATGACTGAAATACTAGGTACTAGGAAGGCTGAGGCAGTACGATGTCAAGTTCAAGGCCAGCCTGGGAAATTTAGTGAGACCCTGCCTCAAAATAAAATATAAAGTAGGCTGGGGATGTAACTGGTACTTGCCTGGCATGCATGAGGCCCTGGGTTTAATACATAGTACTGAAAAATAAAACAATAAACCCATAAACAAAAATACTACCATAATCACCACCACCACCACCACCACCAACAACAACAACAACACACAACTCAGTAGATGAAATGATTGGTTTTTATGTTTGGGTATCAGATGCATTGATACAAGCATCAATTTAGAAATCAATTCTGCCACAAGTTTCAAGATAGCTAGTCAGCACTCTGGAAGCCTTTGCCTTATCTTGCCACCCCCCCAGGAATCAGACTCAGCAGTCACAGTCTAAGTGATGAAATTGCTGCTGCTGATGGTGAATACAATTCAGTCCCCACTTTCTCATAGGATGACCGACTCAGCAGAAGTAACAGGAAGAAAAACTGTACTTGTCGGTGAACAAAAAGATAGGACTCAAAGGTATATAAGAAAGATCTAGGGGGAAAATGAGATGTATTTCCTATATTGTCACTTTCTGGATCAAGAAAACTATTACTTGGAAGATTGCAGACACATGAAGCAAAATGGTCCTAATATTCACAAGCCAGTGAATTCAATACAACTGATTGTCTAGCATTTGCCACTCTTGAAAACAGCTTGTCAAATTCCTTTTAGGAGTATATGTCTTCTGTAGACAAGTTCTACCCTAAAGGATGGTCAGATTAAACAGAAAGGCAAGTACACATCCAAATCCCATATTTACCACCAGCCTCACATTAACTCCTCATGACCAAGTTGATGATGCACTTGCAGAAAGCCTTCATGGCAGGCACAGACGCTTTGTGCTCCCTAGTGTGTCGCTGTGTCCATTGTGTAGTTGGGAAGTTGCAGGTAGAGTCTTATACCTATGTATTTGTAGGTGAAAGAGCTGGGTTAAACCCAGGTCTTCTTAGTTCCCAGTCCACTGCTCTGCTGGCTTTCCTACTTGGAGAGTATTATTAGAGTCAGGCAGGAGGTGACATGGAGGCTTTTGTGGAGGGAAAAGAGATTGATAACATGGCATAAAAATAGATTCTTTTTGGTGTGTGTGTGTGTGTGTGTGTGTGTGTGTGTGTGTGTGTGTGTTGTGAGTAACAGAGCTGCAAGGTCCTAAGATCAGTGAGTCACTTCGCTCACAATTTGTGTCTTTCCGCAATGCCACAGGTTTATCCAATGCTCAAAGGTTGTCCGAGTAAAGGAAATTGTCTAAGTGAAGTTAAGCTAAGTTCTAAGTTCAGATGCTGGGTGGCTGCCTTTCCAAAGCCAATTAACAATGAATGAGCATCAAATGATACACTTCACACTAGCAAATCTAACAATTTAGGTCAAACAAGTATAGTAAACAATATACAATTCCTAAAACTCAAGAGCACTTCAAATAATCAACAAGTAATACAATACAAACAAGTAGGGAGTAGGGACTATTGAACTAAGTCCAGGACTAGAAGAGGAGATTCAGGAGTTGGCCTGGGTCCCGAGCTGATCAGAAGTCTTGCAATGATCCTCTATCAGCAAGAAGATCAGGAATGGAGCAAACAGCTGGATTGGAGTCAAATGGACAGACTATTGTGGCATAAGAAAAGCTCAGTGCACTGCTTGGAGGAAGGCTGGGGTCTTTATGGGGCTTTCTGGGCATTTCCCAGGGTCTTTGGCAAGCTCATCCCGCCTTATCGAACCAGACTCCTATTACCAGTTCCAATGTATTGTTGACTTGAGTCCACCAGAGGTGAGAAAGCATGTTCTGATCCAAGGGTCCTTTATCAACTGTAGCCCCAAAGTGCTGGTCTGAGTCCCATGTTGATATGTCCAGATAAGTTTCTGAAGCTATATGCTGGTATGTTAAAGCAGGTTATTTATGAGTTCCTAAAAATTGTTTTATATCCGATGCTCTATTCAGTGTGTGTGTGTGTGTGTGTGTGTGTGTGTGTTTACTGAGTAGGAATTTTCCACTTAGCTTTGAAGGGGTGCTTCTAAGATGGTTGCTTCTCATATCTCATACCTTCCTTCTGTTTATGGCAAAGAAAACAAACACATACGAGTAAAAAGCATGTCCCAATAAATGGTAATTATGGGCAAAGATGTTTTAAAAGAAATTCTATTTATCATTCAAACTTAGGATAAATGTCAACACTGACCATTTTTAACCTTTTCATTGTTTTTTTTTTTAGTACTGAGAATGAACTCAGAGGCATTCAATCGATGAGCTGCACATCCAGCCCTTTTATTTTATTTTATTTTATTTTGCGGTACTGGGGATTGAACTCGGGTGTTCTACCTCCGAGCTATACCCCCAGCCCTATTTTTTATTCTTTATTTTGAAACTGAGTCTCACTAAGTTGCGGAGTGCCTCACTAGGTAGCTGAGGCTGGCTGCGAACCCGTATCCTCTGGTCTCAGCCTCCCAAATGCTGGGATTACAAGTGTACGCCACCACGCCCGGCAGCCCTTTTATTTATTTATTTTTTTTTTTGCGGTACTGGGGATTGAACTCAGAGGTGTTCTACCTTCGAGCTATACCCCCAGCCCTATTTTTTTTTTTACTCTTTATTTTGAAACCGAGTCTCACTAAGTTGCGGAGTGCCTCACTAGGTAGCTGAGGCTGGCCGCGAACCCAGATCCTCCGGTCTCAGCCTCCCGAATGCTGGGATTACCGGCAGCCCTTTTATTTTAAAACAGGATTTTGCTAAGTTGCTAAGGCTGGCCTCTCACCTGTGATCCTCCTGTATCAGCCTCCCAAGTACTGAGATTACAGGTGTGTGCCATCATGCCTAGCTTAAACATTTTATTTTGAAGTTATTTCAAACTTGCAGAAAAGTGAAAAAACAAAAAACAAAAAACAAAAAAACCAAAACAGTACAGAAAACTTCTGAATGTCCTTTACCCTTTGCCAGTGTTTAAAGTTTTGCCATATTTGTTTTTTATCATTCTTTCCCTCCTTCCTTTTCTTTCTAACTGTGCATATAACTATACATAAATAAATATTTATATGAACATATCTCTCTCGTGTGTGTGTGTGTGTGTGTGTGTGTGTGTGTGTGTGTATTTCCTGAACTATTTGAGAGTATTTCCCTTTAACTCTTAACTAGTTGGCATATTTCTCCTAAGAACAGGAAATTTTTTTATGTAACCATAGTATAGTTTTCAAATTTAGGAAATTAAGTATTGATAAAATACTTTAATCTACAGTCGACATTCTATTTTTTCAACTGATTCATTAATGTCTATTTATAGCACTTCCTCCTCCTGTACAGAATTTATTTCAATCTTAAATACTACATTCAGTTGTTGTGTCTCTTTCGTTTTCTTTAATCTGGAACTGTTCCTTAGTCTTGTTTTGCTTTCATGATATTGGCATTTTTCAAACAAAGAGTTCTTTTCTTTCTTTTTCCTTTTTAAAGAATGTGCTGAGCTGGGCATGGTGGCATATGCATGTAATCCCAGTACTTGGGAGGCTGAGACAGGAGGATTGCAGATTTGAGGACAGACTCAGCAACCTAGTGAGAGCCTGTTTCCAGATAAAGATTTTTTAAAAAGGGGGCTGGAGGTATAACTCAGAGATAGAATGCTCCTGAGTTCAATCCCCAGTACCTTCCCTGCAAAAAAAAAGTTTGGATTTCTCTGATGTTTCTCATAATTAGATTAATGTGAGAAACCCTCCCTCAAAACTACAAAAATAATACTGAGTCTGTTTGAGGAAAGCATATCCAGAGATACATGCTGTTAGTCTGCCTCTCACTGATGAGGTTAATTTTGTCAACCGATAAAAGAATTGTGTTTTCTCAACTGTATACTGTTTTTCCCCTTGTAACGAACAAGGGAGACATTGTAAGACCAGGCAAATATCCTGTTTGTCATTCACCTTTGCAACCTACATTTAATGTTAGCTGAAAATTCTTGCCTGAACCAATGTTTGGAACAAAGATTACAAAATGGTGCCTTTCTAAAATCCACTACTTTCTCCATACTTCTCAGTTCACATTTTATCTGTTTCTTTTTTTGTCTTTCTCTGTCTCATTTTCTCTTTCTCATCTTTATGAACTAATGGATTCCTATTTTATTCAGTGGATTACTGTTCATTACTTTCCTTATTTATTTATTTGGTTATGGGTATTGAGCGCAGGAGCACCCTACCTTTATTTATTTATTTATTTATTTTTTTCGGTACCAGGGATTGAACTCAGGGGCATTCTACCTCCGAGCTATACCCCCAGCCCTATTTTTTTTTTTATTCTTTATTTTGAAACCGAGTCTCACTAAGTTGCGGAGTGCCTCACTAGGTAGCTGAGGCTGGCTGCGAACCCGGATCCTCTGGTCTCAGCCTCCCAAATGCTGGGATTACAAGCGAGCGCCACCACGCCCGGCTGCACCCTACCTTTTTTAATATTTTATTTTGAAACAGGGTCTCACTAAGGTGCTGTGGGCCTTACTAAGTTGTCGAGGCTGGTCTCAAACCTGTATTCCACCTGCTTCACGCTCCCAAGTACTGGGACTACAGGTGTGCCCCACTACAGCACCTGGCCTCTTTATTTATTTTGATGCTCAAATTGTATCAGATTTACTTAGGCAAGTCCTTTGCAAGTTGATTATTTTGAAATCTCTCTCTCTATCTCTCCTTTTTTCCCCTTTTACTTTCTGGTAAAACAGGATACCCAGACTTATTGTTGACCTTTCCTTCCCTGGCCCTGGCCACAGCCATTTCTCCAAGAAGTCATAGTTCCTTTCAGTGGAAAATGATATTTAGTAACAAAGATGTAGGCACGAAATATGCTCATTACTAATTTAGCATTTCTGCTCGAGTGTCATCTTGATGTCTCCAGTCCCAATCTTATCTTTTCTCATTCCTTTTTTCTTTTTTTGTAGTTCTCTTCTTTCAAGGTGAAATCTGATTCTCTGCAAGACCATCACATTGACCCACTTGCTCGATCCTATAGTGTATGTAAAAAATTTCAGAATTTTAGTGTAATATATAAACATACTAAAAGGGAATCTTGAGTAAATTTTGTTTCCATATTTCAGGTATGCTTAGTCTCATGAGAATTCTGAAAATGGTTGGAAGAAAAGACTAGACTGTATCTCATCATTCAGTTTCCTATCTCTGCCTTATTAAAGTGCAGGCCCATTAAGAAAGCAGTCACCTGTATGTTATTTAGTGGCATTTCATGCCAGTCCTTTCATTAATAAAAATTTCATTGGTACTTTTAAACAAAACATTAAAAAAACCTTTGGGAGATATTATACTGGGACCTCTTAAGCACCACTTGGATGTCCATGTACTGAACATTCATAGCCTTCATTAGGAAAAGCCAGAGAAGATTAAGGTTTGAAAAATGAAAAAAGACAAAGAAAACCAATTCTAAATTCAAATACTCACAGGAGGGCCAGAGTGCTCCAGAACAGGCAAAGTTCGGAGAGGAATTTCATCCCCAAAGAAATAATCATAAAAGAAAACTCTGCCTGTACTGTTTAAAGGTAAAATGTTGCAATAAATGAATGTAAAGTAAAAGGAAGCAAACCAAGGCGACACCAAATAACTCACCAACTTGTGGGCTCTGTTACGAAAAGACTGCTCCAGTTTTGCATGGAAATTCAGAGTGGTTTTGGAATCCCTGAAATTAACTATAGTCTTGTAGGATCCTCAAGTCATATTCCTTTGGACTACAGGGTGTAAAGGAAACAGAACTTATTAGGCTTCACAATCCTCATTCTGGGTCAGAATTCCTTTGTGTTCTGAGTACTGTGTGGTAGGACCTCGGACTGTATTTGCACCAACCTTTCTTCTTACAGATGGAGAAACTGAAGTCTACGGAGGGGAAATGACTTGTCCAAGGATGCAAAAGTCATTGGGCCAAAGAGCCTGGTGGGTTCTTGTTGGCAAAGGGAATTCGAACACGGGGTGGATGGTTGAATTGAATTGATGGTTGAATTGAATTATTGTATGTTTCATTGCTACCCTGAAATTTTTATGAGTCTTTTTCTTCCTGATAGCCAGCACAGTGATCTTTCTACTTTCTGGGGGCATTGGGTTGTGGGGGAATCAGAAAGGGAGCTAGGGAGAGAAAACTATTATTTGCTCCTTTACATATTGACCTCCCTGGAAAGATTTTTCTCGATGAAAGGGATTTAGGAACCGTAACATGATTCAATTGTAATGGTATCCAGGACTATATTAGAGTCAGAAGTGTTTGCCATATGTGAGTACATCTTTCAAAATATTGAAGTATCTTTGCAGCTAGGAAACTTGATGAATGCCAGACTTGGCTGGGAATGTTTGTCAACTTTTGGCAGCCTTCTCCCTGCCGGCCTTAGCATGCTTCTCTCTCTGGCCAAGTGAGTTTTTGGTCAGACAGCTCACTAATGTTTCTAATTGCTTCTCATATTCTTCCGAGCGGCACAGACCATTACTCTCTGCTACAATGGAACGTAGACCTTTGACACTAATTGTTCTTCGGAGAGAGCCCTGCAAACACTCCTTCAACAAGATGGAATACAGCTAGGGGTCCACTTTAGGGAAGGATGCCAATATCTCAGGCTACATGATAGCTGTGTTTTAACAATTCGACTTGCCATAATTACTCTTGTGAGTCTTTATTCAAAAGTCTTTCTATTATTACAAAGAAGAGTGACAGTAAGTGTGCACAATTACAAGTCCAAGTAATAGCTGTTTGATGTCTTCTACACATATTAACCGATTTCTGCTCCTCAAGTGTGAAAGTGTTCCAAATGATGCTTTGAGGTGCTGAAGCCATTTTAGCTTATTGAATTCAATATAGAAAAATGATCATCAGTTTATTCCTGAGTACCCTCCTCATAATACCCTCCCACAATGCCATTAGAGCACGTCTTTGGGGTCCTTACTACCCCCCTCATTTTCTTCCACATGTATTTTGTGTGTGTGTGTGTGGTACTAGGGATTGAACCCAGGGGCATTCTACCTCCAGGCTACACCCTCAGCCCTATTTTTTATTCTTTCTTTTGAAACAGGGTCTCACTAAGTTGTGGAGGGCCTCACTAGGTAGGCTGCCCTCGAACCCGGATCTTCCGTTCTCAGCCTCCCAAGTACTGGGATTACAAGAGTGAGCCACCACGGCTGGCTCCACATGTATTTAAAGCCTGCGTGTGTCAGACACTGTATTTGACATTGGGAAAATAATGGTAATCCAGAACTACAGACTCGTATGCCTATTGGTGTTTGGAGTATTGGGATATCCATATGTCAAGAGGTAACATTCAAATGGGCTAAGATACGGGAAATCTAAGAAATAAGGAGGCCTTCAGCCACGAGACTATTCGAAGTGACATTTAAACTGAAATTTGAAGGAGAAGTTATACAGGTGAGGGATGGCGGGGAAAGAATATTTTCTGAGATGGGAAAAGCATAGAAAAATGCCCAGAGGAGAGAAAAACCAGCATGAGAAAAACAACATATAATGGGAGGACAATAGTACAATTCACAGTGTAAGTTTGTGTGAGAGATAAGAAATGTGGTTAGATTGTAAATCAGTTCCCCTGAGGGCTGTAACTTTGTCTATTTTGTTCAAAATAGCATTGCTATTATCTACCACTGGTCTTGTCACATAGTAAAAATTTGAAAAAAAAAATGGTTGAATAACAACAATATAGATAATAGTCTTTACTTCCTTATGTATATATGTATTTATTTATTTATTTGTTTATTTTTGTGGTACTTGGGATTAAGCCTAGGAGCATTCTACCTCTGAGATATACCCCCATCCCTATTTTATTTTTTATTTAGAAACAGGGTCTCATTAAGTTGTGGAGGGCCTCAAAATGTTGCTGAGTCTGGCCTTGAGCCTGCAATCCTCTTATCTCAGCCTCCCAAGTACTGCTATTACAAGTATGCACCACCATGCCCGGCCAATAACAGTCATTTAATTATGAAACAGAAAGCATCCTAAATGCTTTATTCATGTGCAAATTTATTAAATCTTTACAACATACTATGAGGCATATCACCTTGTTTTTATTATCCAGTTTTACAGATTAGGAAACAGAGTCTCAGTGTGATTAAACCAAAAGCTCAAGATCACCTGGTTAGTAATTAGCAGGAAATCACAGGCTCTCCTGATTCTAAGGGTCTGCTGTAAGAATGTGAAATCCCCCCCTAATATGATGGGAAGCCACCAGAAAGCTTAGTGCCTTGAATATTACCAAGAAAACTAAGACAGTGATCTAAAGAATGAACTTAAGTGGAGGCAAGATTAGAGGTAAGAAGGCTTTTTGATCATCTATGAAAGGAATGATCAACTGATTATGGTGTTGGCAATGCAGATAGACAGAAAGAGAAGAGCAGGGGAGTAGGTATTCAGTAGGGTTTCATGGTTGAGTAAATGGAGGGGGTCTACGATGAAGACAAAGGAACCAATGAAAACCTTTAGGTTGCTTGCCATTGCAATTTGTTATTAGGTGGTGCATTTCAGTGAGACAGGCAATGGGAAGAGAAACAGTTTTGAGGTAGTCGGTGAGATGATGGCAATTTAATTTGGGATAGATAAGTGTGAGCTGTTTGGGGGACATTCAAGTGGACATGCCCAGTAAATAATTCTTTTTTTTTTTTTTTTTTTTTTTTTGCAGCACTGGAGATGGAACCCAGGGGCATTCCATCTCTAAGCTCCACTCCCAGCCCTATTTTTTATTCTTTATTTATTTATTTATTTATTTTTTTTTTCGCGGTACTGGGGATTGAACTCAGGGGCATTCTACCTCCGAGCTACACCCCCAGCCCTATTTTTTATTCTTTATTTTGAAACCGAGTCTCACTAAGTTGCGGAGTGCCTCACTAGGTAGCTGAGGCTGGCCGCGAACCCGGATCCTCCGGTCTCAGCCTCCCGAGTGCTGGGATTACAAGCGTGCGCCACCATGCCCGGCTATTCTTTATTTTTGAACCAGGGTCTCACTAAGTTGCGGAGGGCCTCACTAAGTAGCTGAGGCTGGCCACGAACCCGGATCCTCCTGTCTCAGCCTCCCAAGTACTGAGATTACAAGCATGCGCCACCATGCCTGGCTCCCAGTAAATATTTCAGTAAACTTGCCTCATGCATAGAGAAGTAATTGAGGATGGAAGCAGTCACTAATGCTTAGATAGCATCTGAAGATATTTGGATGTCTTAGACTGTTTTATACTCTTATGACAGAACATCTGAGACTGGGTGATTATATATAATAAGCACATTCACTTCTTACAATTCTGAAGGCTGCAAAGTCCAACATCAAGGTGCCAGCCTCTAGGTGAAGGCCTGCTTATTGTGTCTTCCCACGGCAAAAGGTGAGAGGGAGGGAGGGAGGGAGAAAGAGAGGGAGACAGAGAGGAGAGAGAGGAGACAGAGAAAGAGAGAGAAGAGAGAAAGAGAGAAAGGAGAGAGAGAGACAAGAGAAAGAGAGAAAGGAGAGAGAGACAAGAGAGAGAAAGGAGAGAGAGGAGGAGATAAAGAAAGAGAAAGAGAGGAAGAGGGAGAGGGAGAGGGAGAGGGAGAGGGAGAGAGGAGAGAGAAAGACTGAACATGTCGCTTTATAAGGAACCTACTCTGGTGATAATGGCCTTAATCCAGTCCTGAGAGCAGAGCTCTGACCTAAACATCCCTTAAAGGTCCCACCTCCCTTGAGGGGAAAAAGGAGGATTGAAGAAAGAAACAGTTCATATAATGCTCTGGCAATATGTAAAGGTGTCACTACCTGTTTCGCTGCATGTACGGGGAGGGAGGAGGGAGAGGTAGGGTGGGATGTGGAGGAAAACACACTAGGAGCTGTGTGCATGTGTATTTGTATCATATTGAACCTCATTATGATGTCTAATTGCAATTAATTCATAAAAATATGAAAAAAAAGCTCATACCTCGCAGCACATCTGTACTGAGGATCAAATTTCCACTACATCATCTGTGGAGGCCAGATTCAGACTGCAGCAGTGGTTTGCTGGAAAATCATGTACATTGCCAGAAACAGAGAGAGTCAAAGAGTCCAAATAAACACCAGCGCCTGACAGAGGAAAAAGTGCCTATAAAGGAGATGAGAATGCCATTGACAGGAGTTAGAAGAAAGACAGGCTGATGAGTGGAAAGAAGCCGAGGGAAAAGAAGTCTTCAAGGAAAAAATGGCCACCAGCTTCAAATATAGTGGAGACACAGCGACCGGAATATTTGACTGTGTTTATTAGTAACATAGAGGTCTTTAATAACCTTGGCAAGGTAACTCCACTGTGACAGGGAGTGTGAGGTTGGGGAAAGAGGCGAAAAGTCATATTGTGATGTGTTAAGGGTAAGCTACAGGTAGGGAAATAAGAGGAAAAATTACAGAACGAAATACTAGTTGTTCCCATGGAAACAAGATCCAAGGACACTGAAGGATTTGGGGTGAGAAGCGAAATCGGAAGTCCTAGGATGACTGTTAATTAGTTTAATAGAATGAAATCCAGGAGTTGATGGCATGAGGATGTAGCAAGAAGTAGTATAAAGATGGAGGAAGAAGGCCAAGAAGTTGCAGGGAATTTCAATATCCATGTGGTTCATTGATTAAACTGGATGCAGACCAAGAATCAATCAGTGAATACTCAGTGCTCTGAAAGAACCTCACTGTCCTAATTTAACTTCAGCTAAACTGTCTTGGTCTCTCCAAAAACAATGATTCCAGTGAGGCTGGTGTTGCCATAGGGCTAATAGCAGCTTCATCTAGTTCTTGTTCTCCGGAATCCTCCCAGAGAGAAAATTCCACACTGTGAACATCTGTGTCCTGGATACAGACCTTTATCCCCCCACCCCCTCCATCTTGGGCTGTGGAGCAAAGTCACCCCCAAGGACATGAGCAGTCTCTTATGTTATGAGATTCTTTGGGCCCTTCAAGACTCTTGGGATGTCTTTTCTTATGAGGAAGCCTGATATTTTTCTCTTTTCCAGACTTCCCGTGCAGTCCTCTCTGCTCAGAGCTGAAAGCCTAGTGCTCCTGAAACTCAGATACTAGGAAGCCGACCAGTGTTTTAGCTGAAGGATGGGCCGTGGGGTTAATCCTGAGGATGAGTCTCAGCTGTACCACTTAGAGAAGTACAAAAAATAGACGGATTCAGAAGGGCAAAGATTGATAAATTGGACTTCATTAAAATGAATATTTAATATAATTGTGGACATGGCTGCATTTAGGACTACCATTTGATTATTTGTCTTTTCTGCTCTTGGCGCCTCTGTTCTCTCTTGCTGGCCTGTTTTTTGGATTATTTGAATATTTTCAAACTACATTTTTCTTTAGCTATTGTTTTTTTTTTAAAGCTTTATTTTTTTTGTATTATTTTAATGGTTTCCCAGAGATCACAAATATACCCTTAACTTCTCTCTTCTCTTAGCATTAATACTGGACGACTTCATGAAAAATGTAAAGCTTTGAAACCACACGGTTCCATTATCCTCCCCATCCACCATCCTTTGTGTTATAGTTGTCATGAGTATTACATTTACATACATTATAAACCCCACAAGACAGCGTTAGTATTTTTACTTTAAGTAGTTTTATTTATTTATTTATTTATTTGTTTTATTGATACTAGAGATTGAACTCAGAGGCATGGCATTCTACCTCCGAGCTACATTCCAAGTCATTTCTATTTTGAAATAGAGTCTTACTAAGTTAGTTACTGAGGGCCTTGCTAAATTGCTGAGGCTGGCCTCCAACCTGCAATGCTCCTGTCTCAGCCTCCGAAGTCCTGGGATTACAAGTGCATGGCTAGGGACCTTTATTTCAAAGAAATTAAGAGAAAGGTGTGGTCATGTGTATTAACTTAGATATACATTACAGCCTTGAGGGTGGCCAAAGGGGAGTTGCTGGTAAAGGAGATTTAGAAAACAATTAGCTAGAAATGTAGGAAGAAAACAAGGAAAAAGAAGCCAGGGAGTAGAATATTTTAAGAAGGAGGGAGGGGCTGAGACCAGAGGATCCGGGTTCGCGGCCAGCCTCAGCTACCTAGTGAGGCACTCCGTAACTTAGTGAGACTCAGTTTCAAGATAAAGAATAAAAAGTAGGGCTGGGGGTGTAGCTCGGAGGTAGAATGCCCCTGAGTTCAATCCCCAGTACCGCAAAAAAAAAAAAAAAAAAAAAAAAAGGAGGGAGGGGTGAGCAGTGTCTAAGGGCATTTGAAAGTCAAATAAGAGGAATGAAAGCGGTGGTGGATTTAGTTATGCGGAGGTAACTGGTGATGTTAAAAGAGGATCTGGTACAGTGAGATGGATGTAAATCAAATTGGAGTGAGTTGACAGAGCAGTAGGGGAGAGGAAACAGAAACAGGGAAGATACACAATTCTTCAGAAACTGTAAAGAAGGGAAGAAGAGAAACTAGATTAATGACCGGAGGGGATGTGTGGCCAAGTTTAAATGGATGGCCTGAGAAAATACAAAAGTTAATAGGAAGGATCTGGTTGAAAAGGTGAGGTTAAATGTATAGGATGGAAAAAGGATAGTTGACAGTATATGATTCCTGTGAAGATTGAGAGGATACAGACCCAAGGAAAAGGTTAGTTCTGAATGACAACAGGATGTGCTCAAAAGTCGGTTGATAGCTGGGTATGGTGGCGCACACCTAAAAGTCCAGTACTTGGAAGTCTGAGACAGGAAGATTTCAAGTTGGAGAACAACCTCACCAATGTAACAAGATGCTCAGCAACTTAGCAAGAGCCTGTTTCATAGCTTGGAGATAGAATGTCCCTGTGTTCAATCCCAGTACCACTAAGCAAAAAAAAAAAAAAAAAAAAAGAGGTTGATAGATTTTCCATGAGAAAGTTGATATATTATAACTTTTTCCCCTACTCTGGAAAGCACAGGCTGATACCCTCCTACTTTCTGAGGTAAAGGGAGAGGTGGAAGTTGAAGAGAAGGGGCAAGGTTTGGAATAGTTATGAGTAGAGAGGAAGTTCAGCCAAGAGATAGAATAACCTCTCAGATCACAGAAAAGGTGATTTAGTACGTGGGATTAGGAGACACATGGCTTCTTGGCTTTAGTTCTAGAAGTAGCTGGTGATCATTTCTTGGCTTTCGATTTAGAAATCCCTGGGTGATTGATTATAAAAATTAATACAACTATCAAGCGGTTTGCATACTTCCAGAGGCACTATGGCATAACAGGTATTATGGGCTGAGAGCCACATTGCTTGTGTTTGAATCTCAGCATTAAAACTTATACCTATTTGACCTTGGGAGTGTTGCTTAAACTCTGCATGTCTCAATTCCCTTATCTGTAAAAGAAGGTCAATAATATTAGTCCTTATCTCATAGAGTTGCTGGGAGAATTAAAGTTAGTTAATATGTGTAGACTCCTTAGCCTTAAACATAGTAAGCACTCAATAGCTCATTAATTGATAGTTACTATTATTTGCTGATCAGTTGATACTTATCCTATTATCTGATCTCTGGGGAGAGAAAATTATAGTCCAAAGGGTGCTTAGTGAGTGGTTTAAAATCAGGCTGAGAGAGAAAAACATACAAGAGTCTGTTGCCTGTCCAGTGCCACCATATCTGCTAATGATATTTCTTTGTGTGATGAAATAGCATTGTCTTTTTTTTTACATCTTAATAGGCAAATTTGGATCTATTTCCAAATAAATCAAAGATGATGCTTATTATCATGCAACCTGCCAATCTGAATCAATTTCCAAAATACTTCTGCAAAGTTCTTACACCTTAATGATCCAGCAGAATACCTGCTAGTTTGGACTTCGCCCTAAAGGGGGCTGTACATATGCATTTTTCTCCCCTCCCCATACATAAGCATTGTAAGAACCCCAATTGTCACTGTGCAAGCCAGAGGAAAGTTTTAAGAGGTTTCCAGCCCTAGCTTTACAAAATTGTATAACTTGATGGAGCCATCGGAATTCTACCTGCTGCTCCTGACTGGTAGTCATATTTGTGGGTCAGAGTCCTTAGGAAGGCTTTGTGGACTACTGCATGTAAATGAGTACTTAATCATTGACTGATGTGATGAATTTGGATAGAGATAAGTTGACATATATCTGAGGGCAGATGGAAGACAGAATGTCTACATAATTTCATCTGGTGATAGCCATAGTCATGAAATTGAATCATCAAAATTAAATCAGAGAATTAGAGTATCTTGTATTTGGAAGGGTCCTTTAAGGCCATCTGGTCCAACCTTCTACTCAGCATTGGAATCCTCCCTACAGCATCTGTAAGAGAGAATATCAGGCCAGTTGGGAAACAGATTATGGCAAATGATGTAAAGCCAAATGGCATTTCAAACAAAATGTGGATGCTTAGGCTCGGGGTGGGCTGGTTTTAAACCAGGTCCACAGAAGATGAAATAACAGGAAGAGTTCACACTGGGAAACTGTTTTTTTTTTTTTTTTTTTTTTTTTCCGGATATGGAAAGCAAAGGGAGAAGACTCGCTTGCTATTCCTGTTGTTCACTTTTGCTTGCTAGCAGACAGTGGCACTGTACTCTCCATCGATGTATCCATCTGGGAACAGGAAGCACCATGTTTCCTTCTCTCACAAATGTTTCAGAAAATGAACTTAATAAAAATATATCATAAGATGGAAGATATTTTGCAAATGTAAATGAGCTGAAAGCCCTTACATATCTGCAGTCAAAGTGGCTTTGGGCTTGAAACCAGGCTGCCAACCTGGGTAATCTAATCTTAGGGTACTTAGCATTTTGCTTGTTTTAGGGTAGAAAGTATTTGTGACTTTTTGGTAGACTAGTTTAGGGCTGATTTCATATAAAAGTGTGTGGTGTCAGATGCTTTGGAAAGTCCCAGAACCACTATCTCTTTTGTCTCCATGATCTCTTTCATCTGCTCTCAGATGACTGAAACCTACCATTAGAATTTTAGATTTTTGGCTTGTGGTATTGATAGCTGGGAAAATCATAATGCTCCTGAGAATTGTAATACAATGAGTGTGCATCAGTTACTTACCCCTTAGTGGGAATGAGGAAGATTATTAATGTTGGAAGAGAAGTAAAAAGGAAAATGAAGGAGCACACTAAACGCCTGGGGAGGAGAGATGAGTGGGGATATGGAAAGAAAATTTTGCATAGTTCACGATTTACCCTGCAGCCAGCCTTGCTCCAGGGAAAAAACAGAGCAGCAATGGTCCACTAAAACCCGTGGCCCCTTATCTCTACCTCATTCCTGTTCCTGTAGCCCACCTATTTCTAAATGAGGAGGTGAGTGAGCGCTGTTTTAGATTTTATTTTTCATTTTTAAAAGTATATTTAATTATTTTACTCTTGCAAATATACTTTTGCCTTTACAAATATACTTTTGCCTTAATGAGAGAAAATGTTCAGTTCAGGCTTGTAGTTGTATTCATGCTGAGGAAACCATTAAGTTTTATTAATTTTCAACCACCTTGGTATGTTATAAGGGTGCCAAAGATCCAAGCTTATAGATTAGAGTGCATTAAACATTAAGAAGTCTTAAAAGTTGATAGCAATCAATACTTAGGAGGCTAAGACAGGAGGATTACAGGTTGGAGGCCAGCCTCAGCAACTTAGCAAGACCCTCAGCAATTTAGTGAGATCCTATTTCAAAATAAACAAATGAAAAGGGCGGGGATGTAGCTCAGAAGTTGAATATCCCTGGGGTTCAATCCCCAATCCCCAAACACACACACACACACACACACACACACACACACACACACACACGTACATATACACAAACAAAGAACAAGGAGTTCATAGCAATAGCAGAAAAACGTCTCAAGAATGGGAGACATGATTTGGTTTGTATTTTGACTTTCTCTTTGAAAGTTAGGTTTCTACCTAAATGAGAAGATGATAGGGACTAAAGTAAAATTAACACTAAGACAATCCAGAGAAGGCAAAGGCTAGGTTTCCTTCTTGTTTGGGGAACCATTCTAGTATCCTCTTGTAGGCTTTAAACTCCCCATACTAATGACAATGAATGAAAAACAAAGGGAAAAAGAAGTCCCAGAATGATCTAATACAAACTATTCTGACAATGAAAATGAATTCTTTATGACTCACTTCCTTAAATTTGTAAAACATCCTATTAATCCAGATGCAAAGCATCTTGGCGCTAGAACAGAGCCATTTAAAAATGTTTATTTTCACAGTTTTGCAACTTTTTATTTTGACATCATTTCAAGCTTAATAGAAAAGCTGAAAAATAGTACAGTAGTTCTTTCTTTATCTGAAATTTGGATTTCTGTTGCCCATGTCAACTAGTGTCTGAATTATTAAATGGAAAACTCTAGAAATAAACCATTCATGAGTTTCAAATTGTGCACGGTTCTGAGTAATGTGATGAAATCTCATGCCATCTGCTCCATCCCGCCTAGGACATGAACCACCCCTTTGTGCAGGAAGTCCACACCGTACAAAGCGCTCTGCCCTTTCTTCACTTAGTAGCCATCTCAGATATCGGCTCTCCCATCGAAGAATCACAGCGCTGTTCAAGTAACCCTTATTTTATTTAATAACACCCCCAAAGTTCAAGGGTAGTGATGCAAAGGAGGGAGCAGAGCACAGAACACGGAAGGACAGATTAACCCTGGTACTGTGTGGCAAGGCTGCAGGACATATAGGAAAAATCAGGTTATAAACAGCTTCAGTCTTATCTGCAATTTCAGACAGTCTCGGGGAGGGAGAGGGCTGGACAAAAGGGCGACACTGTACAAACAATTCCCACATGCCTTTATTAAAATGGCTGTATTCTCCAAGCGTTTACATTTAATCACATTCACAGTCTGTGTATGTAAGTATATATGAATATTAAAGGTCTTCGTAATATGTACATGTGTGTGGGGATCTTTCCATTCATGTTGCTTTTATTTACTTATTTATAGGCTATGTGAAACAATATCATAGTTCCCAAATTCAGAATGTCTCAGAAAGCATACTGAGAGCAGTGCTCTTCCTTCAGAGCAGCCATGTCTGTAAACTGCTCTTCTATGCTGTTTATTTCTCCCCAACCTCCCCCCCCCCGAAACAAATCACATTATTTTATGTTTTATCCTTCCTGGGGGCTTTTTGCTCAAATTAGCATATTCATGTATATTTCCTTATCCCATGGCCATAGAAGAGACGGTGGAAGTTTACGTCTCATTTTCACCAGGGAAAATGGAGACTTTAAGAAAGTTTAACTGGAGCCAGGTGTGGTGGAGGCTGAGACCGGAGGATCCGGGTTCGCGGCCAGCCTCAGCTACCTAGTGAGGCACTCCGTAACTCAGTGAGGCTCGGTTTAAAAAAATAAAGAATAAAAAAAAAAAAATAGGGCTGGGGTATAGCTTGGAGGTAGAATGCCCCCGAGTTCAATCCCCAGTACTCCAAAAAAAAAAAAGAAAATATAACTGTCAGCCAGGTGTGGTGGTGTATGCCTGCAAGACCAGTACTTTGGAGGCTGAGACAGGGGAATTGCAGGTTGGAAGCCAGCCTCAGCAACTCAGTGAGACACTGTTTCAAAATTTAAAAAAAAGTAAAAGGGGTGGAGGGTGTATCAAACAAATAAAAAATAAAAGCATAATTGAATGATGGATGAGCGCCTACATCCTCTTCCCAGCCCAGAGTAGATTGCTCTTCTTTCTTTTTCTTTTCTTTTCTTTTTTTTTTTTTGCAGTACTGGGGATTGAACTCAGGGGCATTCTACCTCCAAGCTACACCCCCCAGTCCTATTTTTTATTCTTTATTTTGAAACAGGGTCTCACTAAGTTGCGGAGTGCCTCACTAGGTAGCTGAGGCTGGCCGAGAACCCGGATCCTCCGGTCTCAGCCTCCCGAATGCTGGGATTACAAGCGTGCGCCACCACGCCCGGCTCTCTTCTCTCATTTTAAACTTTCTTCCCTTCTATAGGAATGTCTCCACTAAGTCTAGACTTGATCTCAAGATTGAGACAAATCCCATTAAACCATGTTCCCACATCTCTCCCCAATTCCACATTCTTAACATGAAGTCACACATATCATTACAGAAAAAAAAAGAGACTTTACTTCCCTTTCTCCAATTTAAAAGACTTGGACGCTCTTTTCTTGATGTCCAGTAGTCCGTCTATTCCTGATTACCTTTCGGGCTTGAACACCTGGGCTTGTTCTAATGCGCTTATGATGGAGCACTCAGGCAGCCATGCAACGCTCCATCGTGCCCTCACTAAAGGCTAAGGTTTTCAGTACAGATGTACAAAAGCCAGTCAAGACTGATTCGAGGTGCAATTGTCCAAATTACAAGAACTAAGCAGAATAAAAATAAAAGTCTAACTTTAACTTCATTCATAAAGACAGAGAAAAAAATTATCCACGGCCAATAAAATAAATCATAAGAAATGAAACCGCTGTAGACACATGTCAATTTTCGTCTATTGAAATAAATCATTTATTCGAGCCGTGGAAGCACTTATTTCAATATTAGAAAAATAATGCTATTTGTTTTCAGCATAAAAATAACCCTCAGGTGGAATAGACACATTGATTTTTTTTTAAATGGATTTCAAATAAATCCAATGTCTTAATAATGAAAACTTACAACATTCACCAGAATATAGTAGTTACATAAGCCAGTGGCTTCCCAAGGAAAGAGAAAATTGCATTCCCTTCCTTTCATTGGTTTTTGTTAAATACAATTTGTCCATTCCGTTTGACTGGCCAATTTGATTGCAGCGTTCTAAAACTCAGCTAGGTGCAATAGAGAAAGATGCACAGGCTTGACTTAGGAAAGCCAAGCCCATACAGCACAATAATTGGATCCACACATTAATTAGACCCAGAGATAAGCTTCCGTTTATTGTCACTGGGCTTCTGGGCTGAAGGAATCTACGAACTGGGTGCTTTGATATTCTTGTTGTCTACAATATTTGGTACCAGTGAACAAGTAGGAGAAAACAGAACAACTGTGCAATACAGTACTTCTAATCAAATGCAAATACCTAGGAGTCTCCACAACAAAATAACAAAGGCATCAGAATGATGCCCATTTTGATCAATAAGAGCCAGTCTCCCTCCCCTGGAAATTTTCACACACAATAATCACTATTAAAGCTGCTTCACTTTTGCCAAATTGAAACATTTCAGTGTATAGGTATGTTGCCTGCTGGCATGTAGGCTCCTGATAAAGTATTAACCATGCAGCTAAATGACCTGAGTCCCCAACCAAATAATTCAAAATAACATCAGCTTCTTAAAATTAATGCATTGAAAGAACCTTTAGAGAGAGATGTGGGGGTCAAAGTAGTTTATGCTGCTGCAGCGAGACCCTATTATAACAGGTTCATTCTACAGCAATATAAAAGATACATAGTGCTGTTGGTGGTAGAAATATTCTAGGGAACTAACAGAGATCTGAGCATGTGTCAAATTCCTTAGCTGGTAGTTGCATCCATGCCTTTATTTTGGCCTCCATTTTCATCCACTTATTTTGTAAACATCTACTGAGTACCTACTATGTGCCATCTGGTTGCATCATTTGCTGGGCTACGCCCACCTGATTCACATTTTCCCTCTCCCAATGCATTCTAGACATGACTACTAGATCAATATTGTCGAAACACACTTTGATTATTTCATAAACGTTTGACAATCCACTGCTCAAAAACTTTTGTTGACACCCCAATGACTACCAATATGATCCAACATTTTTTCTTGACATTTAGATCTCTCTGCAAAAATGTTTCTCTCCAGATTTAGCTTCTGCGTTCCCCCCTACTGGACTCTATGCTCCTTGGTTACAGTTTTAGTTCATCGCAATGAACATTTATGGAGTATTTACCATAGCTAGTGACTGTGCTAGGCACGAGGATAACACGGTGCAAAAGAGAAGAGGGCTAGAAAAACAACAGTCTAGGGAAGGTCAAGTCTTCGAAACTGTTGTTTTTTTCTAACCCTCTTCTCTTTGCCTAGAATATCCTTGTTTTCTCTTTTTGGTACTGGAGGTTGAAACCAGGGGCATTCAACCTCTGAGCACCATTTTTATTTTAATTTAATTTAATTTTGAAACAGGGTCTCACTAAGTTGTCTTGCTAAATTGCACAGGCTGGCCTCGAGCCTGCGATCCTTCTATCTCAGCCTCCCAAGTACTGGGATTACAGGCATGCACCACCACACCTGGCAAGAATAACCTCTTTTCCATCACCATCCTTTCAGAGGTATAGAACAAATGCCATCTTCTTCCTGATGGCTCTCCTGGTTTCTGAAGCCAGCAAATAAGCATGGAATAAGTTGTCCTGTCTGAGAGGAAAGAACTATAATCAGTTCAAGATGGGGGCACTAGCCATCTGTAAAAGGAATGGATGAAACTGTCACTACTGTGCTAGAACTCTCCAGCCTGGACCTTCACCCTGAGCCTTTGATCTGTATATGCAACTATAAACGCAAACCCCAACTTTGGTGTTTCCATTTAGACATCATACAAGGCACTGAAACGCAACAGGTCCCAAACAGGACTCACTATGTTTTTCATCCCACTAGTCTATTTCTGCTCCAGCGTTTCTCGTACCAGCGAACGGCATCACTGGGAGTCATGTTTGACTCACCCTGTACCTTCTACTCAATTGGTTGCCAAGTTTTATTGATTCTCTCTGTGTTCATGGTCATTACCCACTGCCCCTGCTTGCCTGGAATACTGCAAAAGTCACCTGGCTGATCTCCTTGTTTCTAGTATTGTTTTCTTCTAGATACCACTCCAGTCTGTAGCCAGAGTGATTAAAAATGAAATATGGATTAGATCAGACCTATCCTTAAAACAGGTTAGCAAATTGTGGTTGCCTTTAGCATGAAGTCCAAAATCAGGCAAGGTCTTCCAAGCCTCCACAGATTCAGACTCATTTCTGTCTACGCTTGCCATCACTCTCCTCATTGGGCATGTGTTAAACTTTCAGTTCACACTGAGCAATTTCTTACATCATGGCTTTCAACCGTGCTGTCCCCCCTGCCTGGAACACCTTTTCCCTGGATCTTTATGACTCTTATTTCTCCTCTATAGCAGCTCACTGCTTCAGAAAGAGGTTTCTAATCATTTAAAGATAGTCACCTTTTTAGTGCATTGAGGTTACTATAACAAAATACCATAGACTGGGTTGTTTATGAACACCAGAAATGGATTTCTCTGGGTTCTGGAGGCCAGGAAGTCCAAGATTATAGCAGGTATTAGCAGAGTTGGTGTCTGGTAAGGGTCCATCCCTCAGAGACCATGCCTTCTCCCTGGCTCCTCACAAGATGGAAGGTTCAAGTGAGCTCTTTGAGCTCTTTATATAAAAATGAAGACAATAATTCAATTTTGAGAGTTCGGCTCTTCTGAACTAATCACTTCCCAAAAGTTCAACCCCTAATACCATCACTTAGGGGTTAGGATTTCAATATATGAATTTTGGAAGGGCACAAACATTCAGACTGTAGCAGTAGCTTATAACGCACTGCGGGCCCATACTCGCCTGGGAATCTCCTTGTAATAATAACAGGCTTAGCTTATCTTTTTCTTTGTAATACATATTATGCCCTTGTTTAAATTTTATAACAAGAAAATCCCAAATGTAAAACCCTGACATTCTGGTTTATGCATCATTCTGGGCAAAATGAGCTGCCTCTTCCTAACTGTGTAAGTCACCCCGACTGGGAACGCTCCCATGACACAGCCTTGCCAGGCCTGCCCTTTGCCCGTTTCTCATACTTTAAACATACCGTGTCCTAGTACTTAGGAGGGTGGGACAGGAGGATTGCAGGTTTGAGGCCAGCCTCAATAACTCAGGGAGAACCTGGGCGTAGTGGCATACGCTTGTAATCCCAGTATTGGCAAGCTGAGACTGGAGGATCTGGGTTCGAGGCCAGCCTCAGCGACTTAGTTAGGCTCTCCCCAACTTAGTGAGACCCTGTTTTCAAATAAACAATAAAATAGGGCTGGGGGAAGTCGGGCATGGTGGTGCACACTTGTAATCCCAGTACTTGGGAGGCTGAGACAGGAGGATTGCAAGTTTGAAGCCAGCCTCAGCTACTTAGTGAGTCCTCTGCAACTTAGTGAGACCCTGTTTCAAAATAAAGAATAAAAGATAGGACTGGGGGTGTAGCTCAGAGTCGAATGCCCCTTGGTTCAATCCCCAGTACCACGAACAAACAAAAATGAAAACAGACAAACAAAACAAAAAACTCAGAGAGACCCTGATTCAAAATATAAATAAATAAAGGGCTAAGGGTGTAGCTCAGAGGTAGAACACCCCTGGGTTATAAAAAAAAAAAAAAAGATAAATAAGCAAAAAAAACAAACATATTTTCATATTGCGTGTATCTTCTACATTAGCAAGCAGGGATATGGTGCCTTGTTCATTTCTGTGTGCATAAAATGTATAGGCACTCAGTAAATATTTGTGAACTGTACTAACCACACCTGAAATAATTAGAAATTATCTATCTAACCATATGGATTCTACCTCTGAGACCTCTATGCAGTATCTTCTTGCCTCTGCGATACCACTGCCACTGCTCTCAGGACCTCGAGTTTCTCCTCCTGGGTTACTGCAAGGGCTTCTTACCTGGAACCTATTTGCTCTCACACTCAAGGTCAAGGTCTAATCCTCCAACACTCGGAGATCAGAGTGTTTACATTACCGAAAATAGTTTCTGTTTTCCTCAGAACACTAAACACACTCATTAGAATGGCCTTTAAGGCCCTTCAGGATCTGGCCTCTACTTACCTTTGCAGTTCATCTCTCCCTCGGCTGCGCCCTTCCCCTTGTTCTGCAGTCACACTGATCTGTGTGCTGCTTCTGCGTGTGCCCTGGTCTTTAGTAAGCCAGGGCTTCGCACGTTCAGCTGGATCTTTCAGGAATCCCCCTCCCCCCCAATATAATTTCTCTATGTTCTTTAAGACACAGCGCTAGAGATGATTCTTCTGGAAAGCTTTCCCTGGCCCTTCCTCACCTCAGCCAGGCCACCTTATCTTCTCATTTTCTTTTCTTTTCTTTCTTTCTTTTTTTTTTTTTTGCGGTACTGGGGATTGAACTCAGGCCCATTCTACCTCCGAGCTATACCCCGAGCCCTATTTTTTTTATTCTTTATTTTGAAACCGGGCCTCACTAAGTTGCGGAGGGCCTCACTAGCTAGCTGAGGCTGGCCTCGAACCTGGATCCTCCAGTCTCAGCCTCCCGAATGCTGGGATTACAAGCGTGCGCCACCACGCCCGGCTCATCTTCTCACTTTCTTAGTTGGTATCTGCTGCTAACTTCTAGCACTCTAGCCACATCCCCTCTCCTTTTAACAAACAAAATGAAATCGTAAAAAACCGAAAAGAGATCTAAGTGGAAACTTCCCAGGCAATTTCAATGTCTCTAATGTTCCAAGAGTAACTGCACATTGGGCATTATAGTTTGTCTCCTTAGAGACTTCTCTCGTTCACATTTAAAGGAAAGCTCAGGCTCTAGGAGGTCGGGGTAGATGGGGACTTGTGTGCGAGGGAGGGCACATTCTTGTTCCCTTTGTTCAAGGGTATGGAGCATGTCTGTCCTCACAATGGTGGCCCTAGGACATGGGACAAAGCCTGGTATACACCAAGTGCTCCAGACTCTGTAGTGGATGGATGCCCTAGGGCTCCTGGGCCTCTGGGCCAGGGATGAGTAGCTCCTATGAATTGGAATAAAACATATTCAAATGGAGAGCATTGGGAAAACGAACAAGCCCCCTTACTAGGCTCAATAGTTGATTGTAGGATACATCTAATAAATCAGCAACTTTTATTTCCTGCCCTCCCCAAACAGTGGGAAGGCAAGAGGAAAAAAAGATACATTTTCTGTTTCTAGTGATAAAAATAATAATAACCAGAGCCAAAACAGCAATAGCAATTATTTATTAACTGCTTACTTTGGGCCCAGGAACTATAATACACACCATATGTGCATTTTCTCATTTAATATTCACAGTAATTCTAGGAGGTAGGTACTATTATTTTTCACAGTTTACAGATGAGAACATTAAAGCTCAAGGTGGTTAAATATGTTTCCCATAGGCTACACAGCTAGTAAATGGTAGCGGTTTGATTCAATACCATTTTTGTCCAACTTACCACCCTAGACTTTTCATTGTTTTCCCATATTGTTCAGAAAAGGGTTAAAGTTCAAAAGACAAAGCTTAGTCAGGGTGTGGTCACACACATACACACACTCACACGCCTGGAGTCCCAGTACTTGGGAGGATCTTAGGTTCTAGGCCAGCCTCAGCAGTTTAGCAAGATCCTCAGCAACTTAGTGAGACCCTGTTTCAAAAAAATAAACAGGGCTGGAGGTGTATCTAGACATTAGAATGCTAAATTGGCAAGCAAGATTGGCCTCAAAGTCTGTGATCCTCTTGTCTCAGCCTCCCGAGTACTAGGATTGCAGGTATGCCCCACCACACCTTGTTCATCAGATACATTTTGATGGATTCAGAACTCCCCTGAGTTCTTCCATCTGTCTCCTTCCAGCTACTTCCTTAAATGTGGATTCCAGACATCGCTAAGGAGGCGAACCATAATGGTCAATGTGTAGTTTCTTTTTGAACATTTGAGACATTGAAAATGTGTTGGGAGATTTTCATATAAGTTGTTTGTATATATATATATATATATATATATTTACATATTTTTATATATATATATATATATATATATTTTTTTTTTTTTGCGGTACTGGGGATTGAACTCAGGGGCATTCTACCTCCGAGCTATACCCCCAGCCCTATTTTTTATTCTATATTTTGGAACAGGGTCTCAGTAAGTTGTGGAAGGCCTCACTAAGTAGCTGAGGCTGGCTGTGAACGAACCCGGATCCTCCGGTTTCAGCCTCCCAAATGCTGGGATTACAAGCGTGCGCCACCATGCCCAGCTTTGTTTTTATATTTTATACTAATATCAATCGCAAGCACTGTGGCAAATGCTGGAGGGGAGGGGGCACTGGCTTCTGAGCTAGAGGAGCTTGCCTGGGTGCACCTGACTGTTGAGTTCCAAATGTGGATGCCATGGGCAGGTACAGGGAGAGAAGTTGCGAATATTAAAGATGTTTCTTCAAAATGGGTATTTGGGGGATGTCTCATAAATAAGTTTTGGCTTAGAAACTTGACAAGGAAATTCTCTCTTGCTCAATCTGAATCTCCTAGGCCAGGGCAGGTGGGCACCGTTGTGAGGGCCTGCACAATGTGTGTTCCCGCTTAACCATTGAAATCATGTCTCCTCTCTCATGTTTAGCTCCCATCTTCCATGCCTGTTTTGATTTTCCACTTTCCTTTCTCACTTTGGGATGTCAGTGATGCTGCAGAGATGAGGCATGTATGCTCTTGCGTGAGCTACAGAATTTATTATAGTAGAATGCATTTTGATATAGGGAGGATTGGCAGACAATTGTTATTACCTAGGAGAAAGGTGTCCAGAATTCAGATCAAAGATTTGATTCTGGAAAAGAAGAAGGAAAAAGGGTGTGTTCTAGAACTCTTGCTTCCACATTTCACACAGCTTATGTTTTATATGTTATCACCATATAAGAATAAGATGAGCTTAATTGAGCATAGTTTCTATTCAGAATATTAACAAGGCAAGGGAATCTACATACATATAAAATCCTGCTTATATACCAGCAGTAGTGAGTTTACCTTGATAGGGGCCCTTAGCTGTAGATTGGTCATCTTTGTAAACACATCTCTCTGTAGAGATGATATATTTCTTTCTTTTTTTTTGTGGTACTGGGGATTGAACCCAGGGTATTCTGCCTACAAGCTATACTCCAAGTCCTATTTTTTAAAATTTTGAAACAGGGTCTCACTAGGTTCATGAGAGTCTCACTACTTACTGAGGCTGTCCTCAAACCTGTGATTCTCCTGTCTCACTCGCCTAAGTACTGGGATTACAGGCATGTGCCACCACACCAGGCAAGATGGTATTTTAATAGTATGTATTGTAACAAAATTCGCCCTGAATCAATCAAAATGTATCTGATGAACAAGGTGTGGTGGGGCATACCTGAAATCCTAGTACCTGGGAGGCTGAGACAAGAGGATCACAGACTTTGAGGCCAATCTTGCTTGCCAATTTAGCAAGATCCTGTTTCAAGATAAAAAATAAAATAGGTCTAGCGCATAACTCAGAGGTAAAATGCCTGGGTTTCAATCTCCAGTAGCAAAAAAAAAAAAAAAAAAGTTCTAATGTTCTGGGGTTTGTGCTTTATCATCTGTGCCTTCACTATGATCGTTCATTTATTAATGTGCTGCAGAGGGAAGAATTTCCCATTAACAGAAGAAAATGGCAAAAAAAGGTTGTGACATTGGGTAATCAGACCTTTAATGGAGATGAGAAAGCATCAAATATCTTCCTTTCATTTGTCAGAGATGAATTCATTTTCAAACATCTACTGCCCAACTCTACTCACCGGTACTGAAATATGGCTCTTCTTGCAGGCCAGTTTGAGAGCTAATTGCATTTAAACATTGGGTATGAAATCATTTAACCCAAACCGTATTTGTAGACAACGTACAAACACATTTCCTCTCAGGAAAAAAGAAGGCAAAAAGAAAAATGTCTGTAATGATTTTTTTTAATGTACTAGAGACAAGTGACGGAAAATGGGAATCATAACCAGAAAGAGAAATCTAAAGAAATGGAAAGAAGATAGAATTAAATCTTTAATAGCTGAATTATCGGACTCAGAAGTTCTTATTTCAGAAAGATTCATTCAGCTACCAAATACTCATAATTATATATCTACCTGCTCATGGTTCTGTAGCTATCTGTGACCAGTCATCATTCATAAAGAGACAGAAGTCAGATTCTAGCTTTGTCTTCCTGGCTGTTTTAAGGGAATTACTGGCAAAGTGTGAATGCAGGGACTACAAATGACTGGAAGAGGAGATGACTGGGGAATGATAACAAGTCAAGCGAGGGTAAGATAATCATGAGGAAAAAAGAAGAGGAAACATAGCACCATTTCATATTCCTTTATCAATGTCTCTGCAGGCCTGGACCTTACCCCTAGGCTCAAATTAAGACACACAATGAGTATGTATCAAAAAGACTGAAATGTGCATGCCCATTGATCCAGAAATTCCACTTTAGGAATTGATCTCAAGTCAGTGAATAAGGATGTGGGCAAAAACAGAGTTGTAATAAAGTTCTTTGCAGCATGTTTCATTATAGAAAGACATTGGCAAAAAAGCATTAAAAAGGGTTGCTTAAGTAAATTATGGCATACCCATGAAATGGAATAGTATGCAGCCATTAAATTGTTATGTACTCTATTTTTATTGGCATCCAGTATGATAATAGTTGTTAATTGAGGGGAAAAAAGGATTATAAAACAATCCACAGTATGATCCCTTAAAAAGCATACATTGGAAGTTGGGAACGGTGGTTCATGCTTGTAATCCCAGTGCTTGGGAGGCTGAGACAATAGTATCACAGTTTCAAGGCCAGTCTCAACAACTTAGCAAGGCTCTCAGCAACATAGTGAGACCCTCTTTAAAATAAAAAAATAAAATAGGGCTGGGGTGTGGATCATAGGTAGAATGTTCCTGGGTTCAATCCTCAATCACACACACACACACACACACACACACACACACACACACACACACACACATACACACACACAAAAGAAAACCCCGATAAAGACATATAACAAGGCATTACCAGTAACTGTTTCTAAAGAAATGATTGATTTTTCTTATAGTTGTTTTTCATGTTGCCCCATTTCTCTTTTATTGTTTATATATTAAGATATTTCTGAGCCGGGCGTGGTGGCGCACGCTTGTAATCCCAGCATTTGGGAGGCTGAGACCGGAGGATCCGGGTTCGCGGCCAGCCTCAGCTACCTAGTGAGGCATTCCACAACTTAGTGAGACTCGGTTTCAAAATAAAGAATAAAAAATAGGGCTGGGGGTATAGCTCGGAGGTAGAATGCCCCTGAGTTCAATCCCCAGTACCGCCAAAAAAAAAAAAAAAAAAAAAAAAAAAGATATTTCTGTCACAAATACACATGGTTTTATTTATTTATTCATTCATTCATTCATTGCCGTACTGGGGATTGAACCCAGGGGCATTCTACCTCCAAGCTACACCCCACAGTCCTATTTTTATTCTTTATTTTGAAACAGGGTCTCACTAAGTTTCAAAGAGCCTCACTAAGTAGCTGAGGCTGGCCATGGAACTGGATTCTCTGGTCTCAGCCTCCCAAGTACTGGGATCACAAGTGTGCGCCACCACACCAGGCTATGCATGCTTTTATTGATATAAAATTAATAAAACATCTCAGCATGGTGGCGCACACCTGTGATTGTAGTATTTGAGAGGCTGAGACCGGAGGGTCAGGTTCCAGAGCAGTGAGTGATAACTTAGCAAGTCTTAGCAAGTTCCAAAATAAAATAGGGTTGGGGTTGTAGCTCAGAGATAGAACACCCCTGGGTTCAAACCTTAGTACTACAAAAAATTAATAAAACAAACTTTCAGAATAATGGCACGGTTGTCAAGATAGCATTAATTCCAGAAACTTGCAATGCCCTTTTCTATGACTACATGCACATTACTTACCTGCCTTAGACTTCAGTTTACTCGTTTGTGACCTAGAATGAATGCACCCATTTCACAAAATTGTTGAGGGGATTAAATAAGACCAAATGTGCAAAAGTGTCTGGCATGGTGCTCAGCACATTGAGAAGTCTGATAAACTTCGATGTGCATCAGGATAATAAATACATCAATAATCTGCATTTTATATGGGTATGTATAGACTAGAAGATATGTAGATTATGCCATTTTGATACAGAAATCTGCTCTTCAAATATAAACAAAATATGCTCCAGCATGGGATATGTCGAAGCCACTCCCCCACTGTTGTCTGCAGGCTTAGTGGAATGGAAAAAGGAATCCAGATACCCACCTCCACCAGGAGACACCAGAGTCTGGGTCTTCCCTCAGATGAGAGACTACCATTAGGGCTGGGGGGTAGCTCCGTGCTAGAGCCCTTGCCTAGCATGGAACAGGCCCTGAGTTCAATTCCCAGCACTGCAAAAAAACAAAACAACAACCAGAAACCTACACTAATAAAACCCATGAGGTTTGAACCAACAGATGTTTAAAAAGAAATGTATTTTCTAAAGTGTAACTGGGACAATGTAGCTAGGCAAATTGCTATATCTTCAGATTCCAAGATACTGATATTGGCAAGATTTATATTGCTCTCTATTAGTAGTTGGGAGAAACTCCAAAGCATGAAAAGCAAATGGCACTTCTTAGTTGGGGCAGAGTGGTTTATTCAGTCATTTAACAAACATTTATAAAGTCTATACTGCGTGCAATGCTTTGTGGTAGATACTAATGGCAACGGGTTTAGGACCCCTGCCTCCAAAGAATTCTACCTGCTAAAGGTGAATTAAGGTAGAATAGATAAGAGGCCTCAATTCCATTTTATAGTCTGGTAAGAGTGACTTGCATATGCCGCATCACAATGCTGGCTCTTAATTTCAAATTTCTAAAATATGGAAAACAGTAGCTTTCTTGATGACTAAATATATGAATAATTTGAAGCTGTTTCAAGTTCTCATTGGAAAAAAGCTCTTTTTGGAAAAGTCTGGGATGATTTTCAGGCAATATGGCTAAGAGATATTTTTCTTGATCCTTGTTTCCTTTCCTGAGAGATCTTGGAAATGAACAGAAACCCCCAACTACTTGAATTTTTAAGTCCATTTATCTTCATTTTAAGGTTTTAAAAAATTTTACAGTCTGTCAACCTTCAGCCTCCATGTGTATGTTTAAATATATCATTGTGGAATTGCAAATGTGTAATTTGTTTACTTCTCTCTGCTCCCAAGTTGCTCCCAATCTACTTTATTTTTCAAAAGCAATTTAAAGGTGCATCTTTCAGCTGGTTAATGTAGGCAAGCTGTCTATTGGTTCCCTTCTCTCAACTGTTGAGTAATAGTTATTGGATTCCAAGGAGAGAGCTGGCTTGTAGCAAACAACGTGGGCAAGAGTCTCATCTCACATGGTTGTACCAGTGCACCTGAGAACCCACCAGCAACACATTCCTCTCCTTATAGTCTGCCATCTCTTGGCTACCGTCTGCCAAGCCAGGTCCAACAGATTGCATTGATGACTTAGTGAAGAGCAGAAACTTCCCACTTGGCTAAAAGAAAGGTGAAACTCATCTTTTAATATTTCAAGGAAGAACCAAATTGTAGTGTGTGAAAAATGAAAGTCAAACATTTTAGTTCATTGTCCTTTTTCAAATTCCTCTTGGTGGTCCAGGCTCAACATGCTCGGACTTCCCTGTCTGACCCCAACTTACCCATCACACTCAAGCTGTGCTCTCTTCCTGTCTCTGAAACACACCAAACTCATTTCCTTTCCAGGCTTTTCCTCGCTCTACTTGTTCCCTTTTCCTGGAATGGTTTCCTCTTTTTCCCTAAATCACTACTCCCCTCCTCCCCCACCCCCATATCTCACTATCACATTAGCACCTATGTGTCCTGCAGCTTTTAGCTCACACTTTTGCTCTGGGAGGACTTTCCTGGGATCAAGTCCTCCTCTTAAATACATTTCTGTGAACTGGAAGAAAGCCAGAGAAGCTGAGGCATATGGAGCAGGAGTGGCGGTGCTGCAATTCGGGGTTGGAGAAGGAGGTAGGGGACAAACCAAGCAGGGCCTTGTTGGCCAAGTTGACAATTTAGTTAGTAGCATATAAGAGCATTAGGAAACCCTTAAAGAGAGTGACAGGGATGAGATTTGGGTTTTGAGAAGATCGCTCTGTCTACTTTATGGAGAATCTGCATAAGTGGGGAGGGGGGAAAGGGGTACAAAAATGATTAGCTAAGAGGCCATTTGTGGTAGTCTAGGAAGGATCAAACAGTGGCTGGGACCAGGGTAGAAACCATGAAAGGAGAGAGAGGGTAGGAAATGCTAGACATAGGAATGAAGTAATGCAGCAAACCTCCTCAAAGGTTTAGATTATGCCTAGGCCTCATCTGGGTGATTAAATGGATGGCAGCAAAATCAACTTTTATTGGTATGCGTGTGTATGTGGTGGCATTAGGAAAGCACAGTGGTGAGGGCAGTAGTAGGGTTGTGAGCTGGCTCTAGATTTTGGTTTTAAACTAAAGTTTGTAAAGTGCGTAGCAGAATGTTTCATTATACTATTATAGTGTTATAATAATTATAGCTTACACTTAGTGAGCGTGTACTTGTGCCAGACACTGTTCTACGTGCCTCGCATATATTAAGTCACTTAGACATCAATAAATGATAATGTTTATGATTCCATAATTATCATTATCATTATCGCAATATATAGTGCCTGTCTTTCTGGACAGAGTTAGTTAACACAAGCAATTTCTTTCTGGCCAATTCTCTTTTTATAGACTCTATGCAGGCAACTCTCATATAGCATGGGAACATTCTTCAGAGGAATTACAGTGCAATTGATGAGGTTTCAGCCAGCGTTAGTTCTAATCCTGAGGGACTTGGCATTTTTCATGGTTGAAACACATCCACAAACCTGTACTCAGAGTGGGTTACTTTCATCTGCATGTTGATTCTTATTAACTTCATTCTTTTCAAGTGATTGTATCTGACATTGTTCTCAGTTTTTCATAGTTATTTACTAAAGCTACATATGTATCCACTAAAACATTCTTGCTCAATCTAGGACAGAGTTTGATAAGGTTAAAAATGAAAGGCCAACTTTTTGGAAAGTCAGATCAATTCAGAAACCCAACAGGCAGCCTTTTAATTTTATTTTTTCTAAATGCAATTTTGTAAACCCAGGCCTGCAACCCTCTAAGACCTGGGTTACACAGTGACAATTTGGGGTCCTCAAAATGCTAATGCTAATGTATAGTTCCTTTTAGGGAGAACTCCAAACTAGCTTGACCCACCGACTCTAATGGAATATCAAGGTCTAAGAAGTTTGCATACATATTTTGGAAACGGATTCAAGTTGGCAGGTTGCATGATAATTGGCACCATTTTGGATTTGTTTGGGAATAGATCCAAATTTGTCTATTAAGATGCAGTTACGAAAAAAGAGACAATGCCATTTCCTTACAGAAAGAAATATCATGAGCAGATATCCATTGCATTGGACAGGCAACGTAATGTGGTATGTCTTTCTCAGCCTGATTTTAGGTGGAAACAGTTGAGCAAAAACAAACACAGTGACATTCAAGATGGTCATCAAATAGTCTTGGAGACACGGAATATTTGGAAGCATAGATTATTATAAAGGCTCATGACCACTTCGCTTGCTTTCAACATCCATCACAGCAACCCCAGAACTTTAAATTCTGTCATGTGCAATGAAAGATAAAAGGTGTCTTGACTAAATAAATGACAGACTGAAGGTAATACGTGAGATTTGGGATATAATATAGACTAAGGAGCTCAGCTAAAGCTTGCTCTCAACATTCACCACACTTATAAAACAATTGGGAAAAACCTTGTCTGATGAGGGATTGCCAAAGAAGACACTTGTTGGAATCTGTATGCAAGAAAAGCTCCTAGATTCACAGAGGAGAAGATGATACAGGAAGCTGAGGAACTATAGCTGCCAAAAAGAAGCAGGATAAATAGCAATTCACAATTGGACTCTTTGCAATATACAGTGACAGGAAAAGCTGCCTTATTCTCTTTGTCGTGGCCGTTGCACCATGGAGTTCTCCATACCCCCGAGAAGCAAAGCTGATGGAGCCCAAGAGGCAGCCGGTGCCCTTGCTCTGAAGTTGATTTGCCCAGCCAGGCAAATGCACGCGGGAGGTTTGACTTTGTCATTCACTCTGGTCCAGATGGTGCTGTCCAAAGCCAGAATCTCTGGGCCACAGGAGCAGCATGGAGAAGCATTCAGCTCCTCCTGAATCAAATCCTGGCTCTTAAAGCAGGCAAGTTGTGGAAGAGTGCCAAACCTTCCCAGCCAAAAAGCTACTGAATCCTCTTTCTTTCTTACTTTCATCCAAGACTTGACTTGAAATATTAGAGTTGTAAAATATGAGTTAAGAAATAACTTTTTTTTTTTTTTTTGCATCTTAAAGACTATTTCTGATGCTTTGGATCATGACATCACCAGAAATTAAACTTTAAAATGAAGGAAACTCTTCATTTACATTTTTCTTCAAACTGCAGTGGATTTAGAAATAAATTCCGATGCTAGAAATGCAAAGAATAGCTTGTAAATGATTTTCTTTAACCGATAAGCCCATCCAAGTTTTCTGTGACTTGCCAATTGATACTGGATGGGCCCTTTCACTGGAATGGAGTTTATAAGTAACCCACATTATACAATAAGGGCTTCAATTCTCAGTTTTCAGAGCTGCCTTGGCTTCCCTTTTGATCCCGTGTACTTTGTATTATGTCTAGTCCATCATCTCTACCAAACAATAAGCTCCTTTGAGGGCAGGGGCTATGCTTCAGTCAATTGTGTATCTCCTTACTCTCCATCTTCCCAACCTATCCTAGTGCTTTGCAGAGTAAATACTTTAAAATGTTTGCTAAAAGTAGATGAAATAGTATTTCAGTCACTTATTTCACCCTTTAAGGCAACAGCATTTTTTCTTATCCCATATCACAAGTTAAGAGATAAGTGTTTCTCTGTAGTGCTACCCTAGAACTAGCTCATAAACAGAATGATGTAAACCAGATAGAAAAGGGATGAAAAAGGACTATCAGGTGGTCCAGGTTGGTGCCTAATTTTCATTAAGTTCATTGCCATATTCTCTTTTAATTATCCTGATTGCATTAGTGTCTAGATTTATGAGAAAAGAGTCATTTGCTTGGTTGGGAAGACAGATTAAATAATACAATATTTATTATTATCTTGAACATTGCTATTATGCTGAGAAGTTATACAGGCATTTCTTTAGCCCAGGTTCAAGATTCAAGAGCCACCTCTTTCAAGAAGCTGTTAGTATTTGTGTATATATATACACAAATACTATTAGTATATACAAATACTATTATTTATATATATACATATATTATATGTATATATGTATATACATATATACAAATACTATTATATATATTTATATTATATATATAATTGTTTATAGCACTATAAAGCATGTTTTAGCATTTAATATAGTATTGGGATGGTCGTCTGCTTCTTTCACCCCCCCCCAACATTTCCTAGAATGGGAATTCTTTGGTATCCAATACTTTATGTATATGACTCTGGAGTCTACATTCAAAGACCTACCCTCTCCATCATTCATTAATATATCTGATAGTTACATTTGGATGACTTCATATAGTTTCCAATTCAATATAAATTTCCTTAAAAACTAGCTTTTCTTTTTGACTCATTACCTTCTTTGAGCCACTAAAGCCTTAAACCTTCCGGTAACTTTTCTTTTTTTTTGTGGTATTGGTGATTGAACCCAGGGACATTCTATCTCAGAGCTACGCCCTAGCCATTTTTTGTTGTTGTTTTATTTTGAAACAGGGCCTCATTGGGTTATCTCGAACCTGTGATCCTCCTGTCTCAGTCTCCCAAACATTCGGATTATAGGTGTGTCTCACCAGGAGTGGCTTCCCTATAACTTTTTTTTTTTTTTGCGGTACTGGGGATTGAACTCAGGGGCATTCTACCTCCGAGCTACGCCCCCAGCCCTATTTTTTATTCTTTATTTTGAAACCGAGTCTCACTAAGTTGCAGAGTGCCTCACTAGGTAGCTGAGGCTGGCCGCGAACCCGGATCCTCCAGTTTCAGCCTCCCGAATGCTGGGATTACAAGCGTGCGCCACCACGCCCGGCTTCCCTATAACTTTTGACCATCTACTTTCTTCCTTTTCCTTTACATCCAACCTTATCTGTATCTGTAGGATATTTGCCTCTCAGATTTTTTTCCTTCCCATTTCTATCTGTTGCCAACTTCTTAATCTAGCACTTAGCACACTGCACTTAGTCTATTGCAGCAATCTCCTAATTAGTCTTTGTCTTAAGTCTCAACTTCATGTACACTCTGAAGTGATCTCTTTACCAAAATTCTACGATAATATATCTTTCTCATTGTTTCTTGTCATTACCTTTTAAATGGGTTTTCACTGTCCTTAAAGGTCAATCCAAGCTCCCTTTCCAGGCTTCCAATATATTTTTTATATCTAGCCTTAGAAAAAACTTTTCTAAATATATCTCATGATTCACCTATAAGAACCAAATGAATCGAATCAATGTTAGTACCTTTGTTTCTGTTGTTTGTTCTGTTGGGAATGGTACTTAGTATCCTGTTTGATATAATTATTTTTTGTCCTTTTAGGTATAACTTCAAAGTTGAACACAATGCTTGGCACAATAATGATTTGTTGAATTAATGAATGGCTCAAGTCCCACTTCACCTAGAATCACTGCTTCTTGCTTGAACCCATAACAATACTTCCCCTATCAATATAAATATAAAACCCTATAGGGTTTATATTGGTTGTGTTATCTCTAACAAAATAATCATCAGTTGATAAATTTGAGTGACTTTCTAGCTAATTGTAGTCCACACTTCTTTTGGGCAAATATTCTCTTTAGCATTTTGCATCTCTCACAATTGCACATGTAGTCACCTGAAACTACACATGTATAGATTACTCACAGGTGCCCAGGAAATTCTTGTTGTCAAATTACACATGCAAGTCGGGGCAGTGAGACAAACTGAGGTTTTTTTAGTCTTCTTGCCTCTTGTTAATTGATTGACCTGTCTCCTATAGGGCCTCTATAATTTTAAAGTAAAATTTTCTTCTATTCAGTATTTCTTTTTTGAAGCTCTTAATTTTCTGAGGACTTTAAGATAATAATTTTCTGAGATGCTATTGTATAAATACCTTCAAATTATATATGACAAAATATAACAAAAGTTAAATCTACACCATTGGAAACAACAAAAAATAACATCAGTAATGGATGACAGGACAGTTGACCCTGTACTTCAGCCACCCTTGAGGACTGAACGATATATTGATTTGATCATTTACAAATCAATCACGAAGATGGTAAAAAACTCAATCCTAGAAATTCTATATGCTATGCAAATTGTAAAACAGTATAAAATGTTTCTTAGTGCTTATATATCTGGATACAAATTGAGATATATAGTTCATTCCTAAAATGCTTTGTCTACATGTTGGTAAGATCAAGATGGATGTTGACACCACTGCTCATATATAGCTAAGAAGACACAACTTCAACTGGGTGTGGTGACACACACCTGTAATCCCAGTACTGGGGAACCTGAGACAGGAAGATTGCAGGTTTGAGGCCAGCCTGAGGATTTAGCAAGACTCTCAGCAATTTAGTGAGACTCTGTTTCAAAATAAATATAAAAACGGCTGGTGGTGTAGCTTGGAGATAGAAAGCCCCTGTGTTCAACCACCAGCACCAAAAAGAAAAAGAAAAAAAAGACTCAACTTCAAAGTATCAAGCCAGTCTTCACATTCAAAGTGGATATTACTGATTTCAGTAATTAATAGTCAGAAATATGAATAATCCTAAATCAGGAAATGTGATTTCTTATTAAAGAGAGGAGATGGGAAATATGACAGTGTATTACAAGCCTTTTGGAGCTGGTGATCTCAAATGTTCATTTCCTATTGTTTTCATAGATCCCTAAGAAGCATTTTAGCTGATGCAAAGAACAATAATAAGGGTTTATACCATTATTATATTTGCTCCATTAGTGGAGCAAAGCTTAGGGACCCAAAGTCACCCAGCTTATGGTGTTCTAGAATTCTTGGTTTACAATTTAAATAGGTGCTTATGTGTGTGAATATGTGAGGATGTTTTTATGTGTGTGTCCTTTCTTTTAGTGCTTGTAAGAGAAGGGGAGGTTCCCAGCATTCGGGAGGCTGAGACCGGAGGATCCGGGTTCGCGGCCAGCCTCAGCTACCTAGTGAGGCACTCCGCAACTTAGTGAGACTCGGTTTCAAAATAAAGAATAAAAAAATAGGGCTGGGGGTATAGCTCGGAGGTAGAATGCCCCCTGAGTTCAATCCCCAGTACCGCAAAAAAAAAAAAAAAAAAAAAGAGAGAAGGGGAGGAAACAAACAACAAAAAAGAGCCAAAGTGTCTTAGTTAGGCATTTGATTATAAATAAAATAAGTCCACTCAAATTAGTATAAGTATAAAAGGGGAATTGATTGTAAGAAACAGTATCTAAAAAAACAAACAAAAAAGGACGGTTTTTGCCTCACATGTAACTAAGTGGAAACATTCACTGGAAAGCTGTCAAGAAACTGGGCAGCCAGCGAGATAGTGCACACCTGTAATCCCAGGATTTGGGAGGCCGAGCCAAGTTCACAGCCAGCTTCAGCAACTTAGTGAGGCCCTCTGCAAGACCCTGTTTCAAAATAAGATAAAACAATAAAATGAAATGAAATGAAATGAAACACGGGCTGTAGCACAGGGGTAGAATGTCCCTGGGTTCAATCCCCAGTACCACACACATGAAAGAACAAATAAACGAACACTGGGCAGCTTCTCTCTCTCTCACTCGTCTTTCTCCAGATTGACTTTTAGGACTAACATGAAAATATAAAATCATAGCCTCCTTCTAGCCTCTGAATTTCTTTATTCTCAGTTTAAGCAAACATCAGCGTCTGAGTCATACCTTTGCCCTCACAAGTCCAAATTCCTCGAAGGCGAATGTGGTTGGCACACCTGAGGAAAATATTTATCCTCATCTGACAAGCTATGGCTTAGGATAAAGCCCAGGGGCAAAGTCAGTCTAGCTAAGGTCAAATGTTTCCACATGTCGAAGTATCTGTGGTTCAGAGGGAGAAGTTGTATCAGTTACATAGTACATACACAGCACCTGGAGCCTATCTCTGTTGGGAGAATGTAGGAAACGGGGTCACGGGATTGGCAGACACCCTAAAAAAATGAGTACTGTGGATAGGGACAGGGGATAGGGAGGAGGGAGAGATAAGGAAAAGAAGTAGAAAAAGGGATAGATAACCATCTTAATGTTATGTAGTCATTTACTTTTGATATATTTGTTACCCAATTCAGGGCAATTGTTATTTCTCATTGTTATATTATTTATTGTTACTATTTTGCTTACATTATCTATAAGACTTCTTAAAACTCCATACACTGATGATTTATGTGTAATTATAATTCGATGGCAGTTTATTACACACATAATCTAATTTTCCATCCTAAATAAAACATCTAAATGAAAATCTAAATAGGCCTTTTATATATTCATGAACACAATATGTAAAGGCAAGATGGTGCCTAGAATCCTGGATGTAATGCCCTACTTTGGTTAGGCAGAGTTTATCAATTAACGTCCAGTTTCCTTACATTTTCTAAAGTGTCCATACCCATTAGCTGGAATTAAATGACATATTTATAAGATTAAAGAGTTTTGCATATAGTTCTGTAGCATCTATATTTTATTATGCTCACATCTGAAAATGTGGGCTTTTCCTTCAGACTCAGTACCAGTGTATTTTTAATTAACTAAATTGCTGCATCATCTTTCATTTCTTTAAACAATATCCTTGGAGCGGTCACTCTGAATTTTGACACTAGGCATCAAATTTTTACTAGCTCCATCAGTCTTATGGGCAGTCAAACAAGGTGACCGCAGATGGGTCAGGTGACTGTCATGTGTAGGCTGTGAGGCTAGCAAAAGTTAATTTGGGGCTAGGTGAGGTGGCACATGCCTCTCATCCCAGAACTTAGAAGGCTGAGACAGGAGGATCAGCAACTTAGCAAGACTCTCACCAACTGAGCAAGACACTATTGCAAAACCAAATAAATAAATAAAAAAGGTTGGGGGTGTAGTTTGGAAGTGGAATGACCTTGGGTTCAATCCTCAGTAACGGAAAAAAAAAAAAAAGGCTAAATTGGAAGGTCATGCATTTTAGAGAAGAGGGTTTTATATTATAAAGTATTGAAATGTAAGTATGCATTGATAAAAGGGAAAATGTGCAAGAGATTTACTGGGGGGATGGGGTGGGCCGAAGTGGTTGTACTGCAGCATTTATTCATCATAACCAGGTTGACGACATGGAAAAGTCTTGGGCAGGAAGTTAAGAGATCTAGGTTGTATCTCAGGGTAAGATACATATGGGCGATGTGGCTTTGGGCAAAGAACTTACAGTCCTCAGTTTCCTCATTGGCAAAATGAAAAAAGTAGGCTGAAACGCTCTGTAAGGGACTGTATTGGTCAGCTTTGCATTATTATAACGAAAACCGGAGATAATGAAGGTATAAAGAGAAAAGGCCTATTTTGCCTTGAAGTCTTGGAGGTTTCAGTCCCGGTTAGATTGGCCCCATTTTTATTTTTTAGCTTTTGGTGAGGCCAAAGCCCAGGCTAGAGAAAAATTAGTCACCTTGCAGCAAGGGAGCAAAGCAAGAGAGGCCTCGTGAGAGGTCATGAAGTCATTGATGGTCTGCCCCCAAGAGGGACTGTGGCACCTCCTCTCATTTTCTCTCTTGCTTTGCTCCCTGGGGAGCAAGCCTTTAACATATGGACTTTTGGGGGGACATTGAACATTCAAACTACAGCAGTTAACTCACAGCAATTTGATCCCGTGGCCTACAATGATTTATAGAATGGAAATTCTTGATTCTGCTAATCCACGCAATTTCATCCCAGCAGGGGGTTCGAATCAACAATTGATGTGATCCTATAATGCCTATAAAAAAAGACTATTTACTTTGCATATCTCTTTTCTTTTCCCTGAGGTTGCATATCTTTTTTTTTTTTTTTTTTTTCATTCTGCCCAGGTCTCTCCTCGGTGATGAGAAAAGAATTTTATTTGCAGGAAGAAGCCGAGGGAGGCTGGGTGCTTTCTGATGAATGAGAATCCCTGGGAAGAGTAGCAGCCTGGAAAACGTTCCGTTCCACCTCTTTCTTTCGGCACTATCTCACTCTTGTAGTAATGGGGTTAAAACGGGGACTAGCATAATACAAGTCTGACGATTGTGCAGGACAGAAATGCAAACTCAAGGCAACAGGGTTATCAGGCGGGATCCTCTTCCCTCCATCTCAGGCAAGCTTCAGGATAGGAGAAAAGGTTCAGAGTGTGAGGCAATTGTAATTTGGAGATAGAAGACTTCGTTTTTCTAATAGGAAAGCTAAATTATATAAAAAAGAAACTTTTATTAAAGCAGTTCCACCAGAGTGACTCTGATTAAGAAGTAGAGCAATTTTCATCATGTAAATTATGTTTTCAAATTAGATTTAAATAACATAGTAATACTTTTATTCATGTTATCCACCAGTTAAAAGAAATAAATAATTTGGTTAACTCCCTGCATTTTCACTAGGTGAAATTCCATCACAATCCTTGAGTAATTGAAACTGTGGTAATTTCTAGAGCCACCCAATTACAAGAATTCGGTGCAATTACTTTTCTAATAAAGTTAGTTTTCACTTACATGTGTTTGCTACTTCCTGTTGATGCAAGAATGTTTTTAAGTCTCTCTTTTTTTTTTTTTCCCAGAGGAATCCTGGATATTACTGTATCTGTAGAGAGATATTTATTGATGCTGTCAGATAAGTGTAGAGCCCATAAAAGAAGGCACGATTATCAATTTTAGTATGTCTATTTAGCTTTGTTTTTCTGCCAGCATCAATAAGCAATTGTGAATGTTTTTCAGTAACCCATTGATCATGGTACCTTGAGTGGAAGTCTGGAATTTTAAAAATAATTTAATTGAAGTATTAATGTAGACATTCTATTTAGATACTAATGCCACAGTAAAGATAGGATTAAACTGGACCAGCGCCTCTTAGCATTCTATGAATTAAGTCCTTTCCTGTTTTGAGAGAACGAAAGTTGAGGGAATTCAGGTCAAAGTTGTTTTTAGGCTTTGCCCTCTATTTATCCTTAACTGTAGCTTTAGGATTGGAAAGAAGTAGAAGGTCATCAGAAAAATTTACATCTGATTAATTATTTAACGGATCCCTTGGCAGACATTTATTCAGTGAGCCCATGCAGGTCCCAGACACCATGCAAGGGCTTGGGGAGATGGAGATTAATTGACCTGGTCCTGATTCTTGAAGAGGTCACAGTCCTAGAATTAATCTGTGCATAATACAGAATAGGCAAATTGTAAAATTCCCTCAAGACTGAGTGGGCACGGGGGGTGGCCAGTGAAGTGGGTGGAGGGGGGCGAGGTGAGAAGAGCAATTTGTGACAGTTCCCACTTCTGCACAGCCTGGCGAGTGATGGAGGCCTCAAACCAATAACAGTTATTTGGAAAAAAAAAGATTTCTTTTTTCCTAGAGTCTCCACTCTATAAGGAGTTAATTTGCCTCATCTCTCAGAAGTGAGAGATGGACAAAAAGCATAGTGGAACTTTGAAGGAAAGAGGGAGAGAGAAGAGAGGAGAGGAGAGGAGAGGAGAGGAGAGGAGAGGAGAGGAGAGGAGAGGAGAGAGAGAGAGAGAGAGAGAGAGAGAGAGAGAGAGAGAGAGAGAGAGAGAGAGAGAAGAGGAGAAAAGAGGAGAGGAGAAAAGAGAGGAGAGGAGAGGACAGATCAATTTAAGACCAAAGCCATGCTTTTAAGCACCGGATCCCTGTGTAGAGTTATTATAGGTCTAATATTGCTGTACTATATATTTAAAGGTTTGGATCACTTTCAGTTTAGTGACAAAATCTACGTTTTAAAAGGTCATCCAATGAATTAAACATGTGCTTTGTAGATTTCTGCATTGCTCTACCATTTCAAAGATACAATCCAGCGGTGAAGGCAATGGGCCTGACATACAATGGAATCAGGTTTTGTTATCTAGCAGGTTTTCTGGAAAATGTATGTGGGCAGAAAGGAGAAAAAAGCAAACTCTGCTTTCTAGGAGTAAATGGAAGATGCAGTTACACAATCACAAATTAATTGACCTCAAAGTAAAAAGTACATTGAGGTTGGGTGTGGTGGTGCATGCCTGTGATCCCAGTCCTTGGGAGGCTGAGACAGGAGGATCACAGGCTTGAGGATAGCCTCAGCCACTTAGCGAGATTCTCAGCAACCTAGTGAGACTCTGTTTCAAAATAAAAAATAAAAACGGGCTGGGTGTGTAGCTTGGAGGTAGAGTGCTTCTGGATTTAACTAGTAACACGTACACACACACGCACACACACAGTACATTCATCTATGGTAAAAATTGAAGATAACAATGTGTGGAATTATTGAAACAAAACACAGATCTGTAATTTAGATGGAGCTCATTGTGCTGTTGGAGAGGGGTGTGCATGAGGAAGATTGGATTTCATTGAGTGTGTTGTGAATTGAACAAGGAGAGAAGTCTTAATTTCAATAGCCCAAAGAAGTCCGAATTGTGGAAAAGTCTGGGTTGCAAAGGTCTGACCAAGAAATAACTAGCAGTGAATCAATCTGTTAGTGACCAAGAAAATCACCAGAGTTCATGTGAACAGTATCAAGTGACTGAAAACTATGAGATAATGTGAGAATAGTTTCAGGTAGTATAAAATATGAAGGAAAGGATTTTAGCAAGGAGCCACTTAGTCTGGTAAAGGGCCCCTTTTGCTTTAATGTCTTTATTAATGATCAAGGGACATTAATTATACCAATAGCTACATTTAATAAAGTTGCACGTATTACAAGTACCTGAGAGAATGAAGTCTCACCAGGTTAGGAACACGGCAGAAGAACCAAAAATAAGGCCTGACATGGATAGGTTGGGAATGAATGCTACAGATGGCAATAAAATGCTCATAGACATGGAATGGTGAATGAGTAAATACAAGAACCACTTGCAGTGCATGTGCCTGTAATCCCAGCTACTTGGCAATCAGGGGCAGGAGGATCTCAAGTTCAAGGCTGGCCTGGGCAACTTAGTGAGCCCAGTCTCCAAAGCACTGGGGACGCAGTCCAGTGGTAGAGTGCCCTCTTGGTTCAAGCTCCAGTACCTCAATAAATGAATGAATGAAAAAATAAATAAAAGCAATCCTTTCCTCTGTCTGCACTGGCAGTGGCAGCAACAAAGAGATTGAAGGATGGCTTATTAAAATATGAAGAAGGGCATCATTAAAGTACAAGATAAATGAAGTACAAATGGGATATCCACAACATCGGAGGATTTGAGAATGTCGATGTGAAAGCATTGCTCCTAAAACAGTTTGGAGCAGAGTTGCTCTACCATAAAAAAATGTGTGAGGTCAAGGGGGGCTCTTTATTAGCATTCACAAGAACTGTTTTAGAGAAAATGAGCAAAGGGTGTTATCTGGATCTATAGCCTATTTTTCAAGGGATCAGAGAATGAATTCAACTAGCAGGAGTGGTCCAGGCCCCTGAACCGGCCTTAGCAATAGGTGTGTTTATCAACCATTTCACTCCTCGCGCTAGAGTCAAAGCAATGAAGAAATTTCTCCTGTGGAATGCCACATGCTTCATTCAGAAGCATGTTACCTTAATCACCACGATCTAAATTTCCCACTGAGAGTCGATCCCCATCCCTGGAGTTAACATTCCAATATGGCCACTTTAAGGAGGAAAACACTTCAGCTGTACTTTGAAGCACATAAACTGTAGTAGACAAATGGTTTACAATAGCAGATTCTTTGTGCAGGAGGGTGTGGGCAATTGAAGAATGGAGTTCCCAGAGCAAATTGGTACTTTCTTCGAGGTAAAGTGCTCATATGTTTAAGGTAATTTACCTCTTCCAGGAAGACCGTTTTGCTCTCTGAAGGAATAATTTAGTTCAAAAGGGTACCAATTCAGTGTCATTAAGCCTTCCAGGAGCTACATTTTCTATTATAAGCAAATCCTGGAGAAGGTAATTTGCCTCAATTAGATGATCACTTTGAATCCAGGAGGGAGTATATTTTACTTACCTTACTCATAGTCATCAATTTTCTTTTGATTGCCCAGGTGTGTATGGAAATGTGTTATGTATTAGATGCAACCTTAATAAAATAAGACCCAGTGCCCTGTTCTAGCTAGCATATGTTCAGCAGTACCTTAGCACATGTCCCAGTTACTGGGAAACACGGATTAAGTCCTTAGGACTTACACTTTGGTCTCCTGAGAACAGACAAAATATGGTCTTCCATCCAAAGGAGTTTGTGAAGTTTTTATTTTTTGACAGGAAGGCGCCTAGGGTATCTGATAGAACTGCACTGGCCTAAGTCTCATGGATGTGGTAAGGACTGACTTTTTAACAACTATGAAAGTACTTGCATATTAAGCCTTATGGAAGCACTAATTACATTTATTATTTAAAAGGCATAATGGGAAGAAGTAAAGCCAAGACAAATTTAGGGAAAATATCTAGAATTAGTGCCTAATAAGCAACTCTTTGGATGGCTAAAGAGTAGGTGAAGGTTATCGGTAGGAAATCTATTACTGCAGTGACTTAAAGTGGGAATACAGGAAATGTGCTGGAGGAAAGTGAAAATCATTAGGGTGCTGCAATTTAAACATTAGGCACTGACCAGCTGGCCACCCTCTTGGCTCTTTGGTTCATAACCTGTCAATACATCTCCCATTAATCAACACTTATTGTGCTTTTCCTATAGAAAGATCGAAGGAGCTGTGCTGTTCTTTTCTCAGCCCTTCTAACTTAGGGTGTATCCTTGCTCTTCAGCTACAAAAGGCTGGAACACTGCTTTGTTTGTTTATGAACCAAGTCCCTTGTCAAAACTGCTGTAGACCTCTATACATTGTAAATCTGTTGCTCTTAAGAATTGAGATGCTAGTCAAAGAATAAATTATTTCAAAGCAAAGGAGTTTTAGTTTTATTATTTAGAAATGCATTATACCTAAGACATTTCTGAGGATGCATTGTAATTACCTAAGATATTTCTTGCCCTAAGAAACAGAATTAGCTTCAAAGGATAAGCAACAGCAACCAAGTATCACATTGCCAGAGCAAAATCACATCTAGCTATATTTCAATTTGGCTTCATTTAGTTCATGAAAATTATATATAAATATATATATAATGTTCATATATATGGTTTTCATATATATATATATATATGAAACTAAATGAAAAGAAAAGTCTCTGGTGCTTGACTTTTCAAAGATTTTTTTACTCTATGGAGTTATATACCTTGGCAACAATTTCTTTGGTAATCTAATCACTCATATTCATTGTTACTGTGGCGCTCCTTGTAAGGTAACTTTAAGAATCTTCAAATGTTCCCTTTAAGTGCTTATAAAACCTACTTACTTTTCATAGAACATCTTTATTGTATGAAAACAGAGAATTATCTTCAGCAAAA
>PVLC010001932.1:57623-71569 GCA_004027655.1 Graphiurus murinus
TTTTTTTTTTTTTTTTTTTTTTTTTTTTTTTTTTTTTTTTTTTTTTTTTTTTTTTTTTTTTTTTTTTTTTTTTGCGGTACTGGGGATTGAACTCAGGGGCATTCTACCTCCGAGCTATACCCCCAGCCCTATTTTTTATTCTTTATTTTGAAACCGAGTCTCACTAAGTTGCAGAGTGCCTCACTAGATAGCTGAGGCTAGCCTCGAACCCGGATCCTCTGGTCTCAGCCTCCCAAATGCTTTTTTTTTTTTTTAATTTAATTTTTTTAACTGGTGCATTGTAATCATACATCTTTGTTAGGTACAAGCTGGTAAAGGCATACATGCACACGTTTCTCATTTAACCCTTCCCCAATTCCCGCCCCACTCTCTCACCAATTTCTTAAGAGTTGTAACTAAGACTGGGTTTAAAATACATTTAATTATTGTTATCGTTATACTTACATCTTATAAAGTACTGAGCAATTCTTCCTAGGGGAAATCTGAGTTTTGGTCTCTGTAAGCCTCTGGTCACATTTTCATTAACCAATCAATACTTGTTTATGTATGTTTTTGCTTAATACACCTTATTTAATATATTTTATTGATTCATTAACACTGCTTTTGGTCAACAGCTCTATAACATATGCCTGAATGATGCTTATCTAACACATGAATTATTTTTGTAAGAAATATAAGTCTCCTTGCCCTTAGGGACACTTGAAAGTATTTCAACACTATTCTTGGGTGCCATTGTAAACAGAAAAACCCTCAAGAAAAACACAAAAGGAACACTGTGGTACAGTATGAGAGCTGAAACAAGAAGACAGAGCGTCACCTTAGTTGACCTCAGTGGGAACGTGCACATTGGGCAACTAAAACATTTTACCAATCTGTGCCTGTCTGTTAATGACTAAGAAAGCACCACAGTGTTGATTTGGGGGTTACAAATAAACTTCACAAGTTTGGAATCTATAAATAATATGGGTCAACTACACCTATAGCGCAGTAGCTATTTTTTCTACTTATTTTTTTTTAAATGATTAGGAAAGTATTCTGCACTTGGAAAGAATAAATTGTTTAGAGACATGTAAGAATTTGACTTAAGTTTCAAATTTTGCTGCCAGCCATTTATTTTGATAAATCAATTTGAAAAACAGTTTGATTTTCACCCAATTTAGTTAAACATGGTAGCCACTTCAGTGGTCATATTCAGAAGTTCAGTAGCTCAGAGATTACAAATCATAAAAATACATAGAAAGGCAATAACAGGAAGAAACATCAAGGAACAAAAGATTTGTTTTCTGCATTACGGTCTAAAGTAAGTTTGAAGAGCTGAGATGTGCTTAATCCACACTTGTTGATGGGATTTGACAATTTCAATTTTACTTTACAGTTTATAATTGAAAATTATATGTGAAGCAAGATGGATAGAAATGTTTATTTGGAGCTAATAGCATTAAATTAACTCCATGACATACTACAATGTCATTATTTGGGCTGTGCTTTATATAACCTTGGTTCTGAAGTATCCAGTGTTGGCCAATATTTAAGACATGAACATTTGATTCCCTATAAAATAAAAATGGCCTTACATTTTATGAAGTATGCTCTGTTTAAATGTATCATTTTGTATTGCCAAGAGAGCACAAACTTTGAATTGAAAGGGAGTGAGAAGAAAATAGGGAATGACTTATGAATGGTGCTTTTAAGCTCCATGACAGAAATAACTCTAGCAATATGTGGTTACTCAAGAAAGTTCAAAGGGGTTGGTGTTTGAGTTTGGAGGATGGAAGGAGAGGAAATATAAGGCTCACATTTCAATCAAAAAAGTTTTTTTGGTACTAGAGATTCAACCTAGGGGCATTTCACCTCAGAGTTACACCCTAGGCCTTTTCAATTAATTATTATTTTTTTAAACAGGGTCTCATTAAATTGCTGAGCTGGCCTTGAACTTGCAATCCTCCTGTCCCTACCTCCCAAGTACTGGGATTATATGTGTGCACCATCGTGCCCAACTCAATATGTTTTTACATGGAGAATAATTATGTGTGAAATTTGCAGTGAAAAAAAGAGAAAAGACAAAAACTGTGAATGCTTAAAAACCACAGAATAGAACTGGAGGTGTATATGTGAAAACCTTAAGTCATATTAAATAGTCAGTTGTTAAGAAGATGGCTGAAGTGTGCATTATTGCCTTCTATGCCAGCAAGTTCAAATGTCACCTTGGAATGAGATGAGACTGACTTGCTCTCTCTTACGTTGGCTTTACCATATGCAACTACGTAAACTCTTTCCTGCCTTGTGTTTTTGCCTCAGTCTGTGGCTTCATACAACAGGTTCATCTGCTTGGCCACATTTGGGAAAAAGGAAAGGAACAAAAGAAAAAGAATTTTAAAAAACCAAGCTTTTTATAAGGATGCCAATTTTGTCAAGAAATGAAGTCATTATAGGGATAACACAATTTAAAAACATACTTGAAATTCTTTTAATATATGTACAAAGTACACATTCTATAACTGAAATGATCTCCATGTAAAGGAAAAATGACTTTGAGAATGCTACATTTGTGACATCAGACATTTTCCTGATTTTTTTTAAAATATTAGTCATTAAGATATATAAGGCCAAGCCAAGGAACATAGCTTGTTTTTGTTTTTTTTGTGGTACTGGGGATGGAACCTGGGGGCATTCTACCTCCGAGCTACAGCCCCAACCCTATTTTTTATTTTTTATTTTGAAACAGGGTCTCACTAAGTTGCGGAGAGCCTCACTAAGCAGCTGAGGCTGGCAGCAAACCTGGATCCTCCAGTCTCAGCCTCCCAAATTCTGGGATTACATGCATGAGTCACCACGCCCGGTTAGGAACATAGTTTTATCTGATAAGATGTGTCAAAATGCACAAGCCCAGCAAATGAAGGAAATAGTCATCATCACTTGAGAACAGCTAGAGAGAACAGACAACAGCATTTTGAACAACCTTTCCTATGATACTAGGGTTTTAGCAAATTGATGAGTGAGCTAGTTCCCAGGAGCATCCTTGGTTAGAGTGCTTGTCTATCTTAAAAAGGATTCTTTAGTTTTTATGTTAATTATACAGCCTTATGTTTGAGTAGTGTAGAAGGACTCTTATGCTCTCATTGGTCTTTCTATATTGTATAACTGTGCAGAGAAAACCACTCAGGCTCGCCTCATAGGACAGGCAGAATGTGTAATAAAGTACAGGCAACCGAAATAAATTCCAAAGAGTTTTCTACAAGGTCTGAAGTTGTCACCAAACCCTCAAGTCCCTCCTAAGATATGATTATTGATAGTAACATTTATTGAATACTTACTATATGATTAAATTGATTTTACGGAATTTACAGTTTAGTAGAGTTGACAGATATGTAAGGGTATAATTGTATTACGTATTATTGTGTGGAAAATGATAGAAAAATAAGACTCTAAAAGGAGCAGATAGTACAGAGCAGAGAATTATTAACTTTTGTGTTAAGCACTTTATATATACTAATTTGTTTAATTCTCATAACAGCCCTATAAGATAGGTGCTTATTATCCCTATTTTGCAGATGAGAAAACTTGGGGAAAAAAAAATAAAAAGTTAGCTAATGTGCCCAAGGCATGCCTTGATCAAGTGGTAAAGGTTCAGTTCTAATTGGTATTATCATGAATTAATGGATCACTAACATACCAGTAATTATTTCATAATCATAACTATCATAATAATCGTTAATTTATCATTAATTATTTACATGATCATCATGAATTAATTTATCAGGTCACAGATAGTTTGAAGGGCTGTATAATTTAAGAGACGAGATAGTTGGAAAGGCTGTAAACAAAGACTGGTTTTCAGTACAGATAAGTGTTAAGGTAAATGAGTGAGACATAGGTTGTGGAATGATTCAGAGCACAACTCGCATTAATGTGGACAACCAAGAGGAAGTCCAAGGATACTAAACACTGAGACACAAAAGAGAAAAGAGGGGCTGCGCAGGAGGCAGCTACCAAAGGCACAATCTGCAAATCTCCGCAGTTCTGCTAAGGCTCAGCTCTAATAATTACCATTGATATTGAAATATGGTATGCCTTAACGTTCAGAATAGGGACAGTCGAGTAAAGCAGACTGCAAAGCTCAAGGTTTAGTTTACAACCATTTTTGTATTCTCTTATACCATGGAGGATAGTTGAGATGTTTTGGGGGGCTTGCAGGCATATAGTGGCTCCCTGGCTTAGGTACGACCGTCATGCCAATAGAACCTGACAAAAGATTCAAGGAAGGTGTCCCTCAGGCCAATATCTCCTGGGGCTCAGCTACACCTTAATCAAGATGCCAATGACAAGTAGAGAACAAGGACTTGGTTTGCCTATTTTATTGGGACCATCTGAATGTCCTACTGGGATCAAGATAGAGACTTGTGATGTGAATATATCAATAAATGAGGCCTTCACAATTCTGTTACTGTGACCATTAAGACATATCATTCAATTCTACTTCTTTTATTAGTTTCTTAGGGTTAAGATTCATCCATGTGATTGCTATTAAGGAAAACATGGTATACTACACAGAGCTATATATGCACACAAACATTGACACATGCATATGTATATATGCACATACATGAACACACACACCTCTGCTTCTATCCCAAGGCACTCACTGACTAAAGGATAGGCACAATTTATTTCCAAGCTGGTAATAAATGGTATCAAAAATTAGAATTTTTACTTGCTAACTTTTGATTTGTGTAACCCAGCAAGTTAAGATATTAACAGGTCATAACATTTCTTTTTACTTTGAGGTAAAGTTTCTGCACTATGGGATGACTGATATTTTAAAGTAATTTTCATTTAAATAGGTATAATCAGCCTTGAGGAGTTGGCAGGGTTTTCTTTCTTTTTTTGGGGGGGGGGTAGAATCACAGATACTCAGATTTGGAAGAAACTTTATGGGACTGTCAGAATAACCACCCTTTTGGAGATTCAGTTTTCTGAAACATCCCATCCAACATTTCCAGTCTCTCTTTCTCTCCTTCCTTCTTTCATAAATTCCCTTATTCAATAGTTGAATGTGTATGATGTATCACATCTTCCTATGTAATGCAGACAGAAAGATTAATAAGATACTGTCACTGATTTTAAGGAACTTACAGTTTAGTAGAGTTGGCAGATATGCAAGTGGATAATTGTATTACAGTGTGGGCAATAATAGAAAAATAAGACTACAAAAGGGGCAGATAGTACAGAGCAGGGAATAATGAACTTGTGTATAGATGTGGTGGGAGCGGACAGGGTTCAGACCAGGTTTTGCAGAGGAAGCAATGCCAGGACTATGTCTTGCTGCGTGAGGTTTACTAGGAGAACAAATGGATGGCGAGGTGAAAAGGGCAGAAAGAACAGCCTAGTGTAAAGGCAGACAGATGAAAGACCGTGGCATGGTACAAGAATCAAAAGTAATTTGTCCCGGTTTGTCATGATTGGGGCAAGGTGGGGAGCAGGAGAAGCCAGATCCTGAAGGATCTTTTCTGCCTGATCAGAAGGTCAGACTTCATCTTGAGGGTAGAGGGGAGTCATTACAGGATTTTAGGCAACCTGTCACTATATATCACAAGTGCTTTAGAGACTTAACTTTGAACAACTTTGAATTGATGCAGTTCTCACTTATAGCCAACTGTCCACCTTCTTGCTGCATCCTTGACCTCTCAGTCTTCATTCTCTTATGTGGGATCTTGCAGAATAAAAAAAAACCAACTGCATTCTTTGTACTTATAATTAACAATCACGATTTGGTTCTGTTGGGTCTTCCTGGGTTGACTGTTTTTAGTTTTCTTAACCATTTATCTTCGTAGAATTGCATGCTGGCAGGAGGAGAGTCTGGGTATTTAATGACTGCCTTTTGTTTTCCACTATTTAAGGATCACGTGCAAGATGAGAGAAAGCATCTATAGCCTTGGAGAAGGCTCCAATACAAAGTTAGAAAGCTGTACCACATGCATTTGAGGTGGGTGCCATCTGCACGAGATGGATTGGCACTCACATGGAACTTTCCAGTGCAGGTTACTGCTGAAGTCCGAGGTAGCTCAAGGGGATGTGACATGACTCAGCAGAGGCCAGTGCTACAGTAAGGATACAGGTTAAGCCTTTTGACAAAGAAACTTCAACACATAGTGGTCTCAATAAGACAGAAGTTTGTTTCGTAAGCAAATTCTACCTAGTTTAGGATGGCTGGGCTGCTCCACTGGACAAGGTTAGACAGAGACACACATTCCTTCTATTGTCTTGTTCTGCCTCCTCCTAGGGCATTTCCAAAAGGGCATGACCAAAACTGAGTTGCCGGCACATCTGCGTTCCATCTTGCAGGCAGAGGAGAAAAGAGGAAGTACAACTAGTGTAAGCAATTTCCTTTTAAGCAAGTGAGGCAGAAATTGAACACATCCTTTATGTTCTCATTTCATTGGCAAGAACTTAATAACGTGTCGACGGTGCCGGCTAGGTAATCTGTGAAATGTTGTCTCCAGCTGAAAAAAAGCTGTGTGGATAGTAAGAGGGGGAAAGGGATGTAGGGGAGCTGCCTACTGATTACATAACCTCCCTTATATTGAATTTTCTGTCCAGTCGGTTTTATGTGTTTTCAAATTCAAAAATTCAAATCTGTCCTGAAGTTGCAGCAAAACCTAACAGGGTCAAACACAGCCAAAGCCATACCGCAACCATTGCTTACTGCAAGCAGCTGAAGAATCTCTTGGTTGTTCTCAATTGAGAACAGTGTAGAGTGATTTCCTATTATTCTCAGGTCTATTAAAGGCTGTTGACCCATGCAGAATGGGCCTGGAAGAAAGATGCTCTCTTTGCCCGAGGACCACACCATTTCCCATTTGGCAATTATTCTCCATGTCTGTTGTCAGGGCTTAGATTTCATTATAATTCAAAATATAATAGGCTATGCGAGGGCTTCGAGTAAAGTATTTTTATCACACGTGCAAAAGTTCAGAGACACCATGTTCTGACAAGCCACATTGTAAAGGAGAAAAATGCGCCACTACTGTCCTTGTACATCATTACTAATGAGGGCAGCTTCTGCCATGTCACTGACATGGGTGTTTTACTTGGGTAGAATCTGTGTCCCAGCTGTGTCGTGTGCTCCAGTTATTTGTATCTCTATAATATGATGTTGCACACTGCATACATTGAGTTATGTGAGATATAAGAAGAGAAAGACCTTTTGTTTCTCTGCAAGAAAAAGTATGTCTCTAAGGCCTTAATTGGGTAGTATGAGATGTTGACATTTTACACCAACTTGACAGCCAAATCAATGTTATTGAAGGCAGCCTGTAGGCAATCGTGACAACCCAAGAATTAATACCTTGAGCCAATTTCAAGATGGTTGCAGCACAGAAGCATTCAAGGTGTGTTGGCTTCCAAAGCATTTTTGAGGTGTGATCTAAGCTATTTGGAAAGTAAAAATTAAACTGGATCAAAGTCTCAACCGACTATAACTGGCCCAGTTCACAACAACTTTTGCTTACTACCTCCTTGCCTTTTTATATTGGTACATATATTGGTGAGAACATGGGAATTTATTCATGCCTGTTGGACCTAGCCAAATGGAGTTAAATCCCATTGGCAGAGATTTGCATTCCATATACATGAGTACAATGACAAAATAGCAATGAGTAGAACATATGAGTGAAATGACTGTGGCAGAGTTTGTATTCAGCAAACATTGTGTATTTCTCATGATATTCCACTTTCTATTACATTTCGGGTAGAACTAGGTGGCTATAGCTTTGGCTAATGGACAGGGAAGCAATATGATATGTGACATTTCTGGACTGGGTCAGTATAGACTGGATATACTTCTTCTATTCCTCTGTACTCCTCTTGTACCTTGAATGGGACACGTTTCATATGGCATAGCTACTACAAGGAGTAGAGCTTTCTGAACTATACCATTCATTTATGTCACATATATGAACGGGAAGTAAACCAATAGTAGAGCCAAACTTATCCTGTCTAATATAGAGATGTTTAAAATTATCCAAAGACTATGCAAATTTTCCATGTTATCCATCTAGGTCATTGAAAAGGGCATTCAAAATATCTACCTTGCAAATGCTGGGTGAAACTATTAAAGGGAAAGCTTAATTTATTTGAAAGGGTACCAAGAAACTCTAAATAGTAAGATGCTGCCTTTGAGGGAAAAGCACAATACAGAGAAAAGCATAAAATCTGATCTTTGGTTTTGCAGCTCTTATTGTTCTTGCTGTATTTCTACTTGGTGTCACAGGATTCTAAACAATTCTGAAATTGGAAGTCAAGCTCATCCAGGAGCTAATGATGGTGTCTCTAGTGGTTTATAAATTTAGACAGCTGCTGTCATAACAGTAAGTGAAGTTGAAGCACAAATCAAAGCCATATTCCACTGCATGTAGAATTAGTGGTGTCTATTGGCCACCCCAATGATGTATGAGGAACAGATGACATCGAGCTAGAACTTATATTTCAATCTCTTCTGTTCCTAGAGGTGAGCTGGAGGGGAGCCACATTTCAGCCCAGGCAATGTTCATTTTCTTTTAGCAGTTCTCGCTTGCTCCCTTTGCTATAAACTAGATCCTAAGTGCAGAAAAGGGTTAATCGAATTTGTAGCAACAAATTATTTGGGGCTGACTTACTTTAAATTAGAAATTCTTATTAAAAAGTCTGACTGTTGCATATTAAAGAAAGTCATTATTGTAAACATAACCTCACAGCATAAGAAGTAATAAAATACTTGGCAGTTCCAGGATCGGTTTATTCATGTATCCAAATCTCTTCAAATTCTCATGCATTTTTGGTAACTCTATTTTATGTCTTTATATTTAACTTATTCCAGGCGGTCTTTGTCAGGAAATCCCATATAAGATCAAGAATCTGAGCTCATGACATTAATATAGTCACAAGATGAAAATACAACTTCATGATCTCCTCCCTTCCACCTGCTTTTATCTGCACAAAAATGGGAAGCAATATAGCATCCACAAAAAGAGAAATGATGTAATTTGATCTATTGAAGGAGCACAGCTGACTGACTGAATAACCTGTACTGATAATATGCTAATAAAGTAGGCTTGGATGGTATAAAACAGGATAGGCTATAAACTGGTCCCCGCCAGAAAGAGAACTGGAACTGGTATGGAAGGCTGATATCTATTGGAGACTTTCTCATTTAATGAGTAGTTCATTGTAATTAAAATGAAAATGAAATGGCTTTCACTACTGGCTCCTAAGAGAGTTTATGAAGGCAGCCGGGTACCTAGTTTTAGATCAAGGAAGTTTTATATCTAGTTAGTTCCTATTCAAATATAGCATCTTTTCCAAGAAGAAAATAACGTTTTTATTTCTTGTCTTTATTTTCTTTTTCTTTTCTATTCAATGTAATTATATTTATTTTCTTTTTGCAGATGGAGAGTGTTTCTTTTGGGTTACAGATGTCACTGAATTATCTATGGAATCAATAAGTAGATAATTTCAATTTTACATTTTATCTGCACAGAGGACTAGAGGATTATAAAACTCCTGTGATGGGGCATTTTTTGAATCCTAATTACAGTTTTTAATTTGCATTATTAAAACTTCCAAGTTTCTTTTATTCTGGATTTAGATTGTCAATTGACTGTATGTGATTTTAGATTTTCTCTACAAATACAGGCAAGATCTTTTGAATTTAGAGGGTCCTTCATTTTTCTAAATTTAACCCTTCATGTATTGTGGTTAGAGAATTTGAGAGACGAAGATGATCAAATATATTTCTTACTTTTCCAACTCTACTGAAACCCACGTGGGATGAAATTCAATATCAATTATTGAATATGAATGGGCAATGACACAAAACTAGCAGGGTGGTTAGGAATGTGGGAATGTGAAGTGTTTTGTTACATAAGGGTACAGCTTTGTCAGTATTTTAGCTGAGATGTGAATTCCTAATAATTTTTGTCGGGCTCTGAGTGATTGTATAATTTATAATTCTGGGAATTCTAATTCTAATTCTAATTTTGTTTTAGCTAAGTGCCCCCTACTTCATCACTATTGACATTTTTTTTGTGTGTGTGTGTGGTATTTGGGATTGAACTCAGGGGCGTTCTACCTCCAAGCGATACCCCCAGCCCTATTTTTTATTCTTCATTTTGAAACTGGGTCTCACTAAGTTGTGGAGTGCCTCACTAGGTAGCTGAGGCTGGCCGCGAACCTGGATCCTCTGGTCTCAGCCTCCCAAATGCTGGGATTACAAGCGTGCGCCACCACGCACGACTTTTCACTATTGATATTTGAGCTGGATCATTCTCTGTTGTGAGGATGTTTGGTAGCATTCCTATTAGATACTAGAACACTTCTATCCAGTTTTGACAAGTAAAAATGTCTCCATAAACCGGTGTGGTGGTGCACGCCTGTAATCCTAGTACTTGTGAGACTAAGGTAGAAGAATCACAGGTTCGAGGCCAGCTTCAGCAACTTAATGAGGCCCTCTGCAATTTAGTGAGACCCTGTTTCAAAATAAAAAATAAAATAGGGCTGGGGTGTTGCTCGTGGTAGAATGTCTCTGGATTCCATCGCCAGTCACACACACACACACACACACACACACACACACACACACACACAAACGTCTCCATACTAAAGACATTTTTGGTTGTCACAACTGGGGAGGTGTGCTAATGGCATTTGGCAGGTAGTGGCCAGGAAAACTGGCAAAAATCCTGCAACACACAAGACAGGTCTCCTCTCAGCTAAGAATGATCCAGCCCCAAATGTCAAAAGCATCGGAGTTGGAGTTGAGAAAACAGAGTGATCAAAGATTTTTTCCCCCAAAGTTGTGTTTTATCTCTGGTATTGTTGAAAATGCACATTTATGGTGAGAATAAAAAGCAGATCGACTTTAAATCCGTTTTATTATTGTTGGTAAATTTTATACAGACAATGTGCCCCTTATTTTCTAGGTTTAGAGCAGACTGCCCTCACTGCCCCAGCCTGGATAACATGTCCCAAATACCAAAAGTCATAAAGTCTTTCTACCAAAAGTCATAAGGAGATCTTTATGTGATATGAGCCATAGGCCTCACTATGACCTGGCCAATCCGAGCATTGCCTGCTGTTGGCCACAGTGATTGGGTCACAGATAATACCATGGCCCAAGCAGAAGAAATTGGAGACAGATACTCTCTTCGCACGGGAGTTGCAGAAAGAACAGGATATAAGCCTGAAGTTTTTGGTGGCCATCTTGCTACCACGACGAGAACACCTTCCTAAGAGAGCCAATATGGAGGAAAAGTACAGCTGATAGTTGGAGAGAAAGAAAATAAAATGGTGATTTCTTTGTTCAATTCCATTTGTGCATGTGTCTGAAGTCCATACTTGAACTTTCCAATTCCAAAAGTTACTAAATCCCCTTTTCGCTGAAGCCTCTTTGTGCTGTTTTCCTATCACCATTTATGACTAATATCAATTCTCTCGCAAAGACTTCCTTGACCATTTTCTTTTATGATATTCTCTCTCAACTCTAATTTGCATAGGATTTATAATTTTATGGTATATATTCTAGCACTTGATTACATAATGTGTTATACTGCTCTCTACTTATTAAATTTATGTGAATCCAGTCTTCCCAATTATACTTTAGTAATATGTATATTATATATATTCATGGTTTATAAGTCAGTTTTACATTCAACATTTCATTTAATTTACAAACTCACAGAAGGGAGATATTTTGTCTTACATTTCTTTTGGATTTTCCATAGTAGTTAGCATAGTGAGGTCCCATAATGGGTATATAACAAACAGTGGATTTATTTAAACTTCCATTCAAAGCTATGCTTCTGATTTCTGAGCATTTGAGAAACTTTCAATTCAATAAACTAGAAACAGCTCATAAACGCCTGGAGATAGTAATCTTGAACTGAACAAAAATAAAGAAAATTTCACGAGCAAATTTGCAGGAATAAAGCAAGGTGAATTCACTAGAGTGATCTTTGTGAAATCAGGAAGCTTGCCATGTTTATCTTTGTACACACTAACATCTAGTACAGTACCAGGTAAATAATAGATGCTCAATACGAATTTATTAAATAGATGAACGACTGCATTGCTTATAACATGCTCTCCACAATGAGGAGATTGCTTTGTAATTTTTTTCTGCCCAATATGGTAGCCACATGTGGCTATTGATCACTTGGAATGTTGCTAGAATGACTAGATGCTTATTTCTATTTAATTTTTATTAATTTCAATTTAAGATAGGCATATATGGTCAGTGGTTACTGTGTTGTGTAGTGTGGTTTATAAGCACAACAAACAGGCTAAGTACAGATCAGGATCTCATTAGAAATCACATGTAAGAGCCGGGTGTGGTGGCGCACGCTTGTAATCCCAGCATTCGGGAGGCTGAGACCAGAGGATCGGGGTTTGCGGCCAGCCTCAGCTACCTAGTGAGGCATTCCGCAACTTAGTTAGACTTGGTTTCAAAATCAAGAATAAAAAATAGGGCTGAGGGTGTAGCTCGGAGGTAGAATGCCTCTGAGTTCAATCCCCAGTACCACAAAAAAAAAAAAAAAAAAAAAGAAATCACATGTAAGAGCTAGCAGAGATTTGAGATTTGATTTGATTTTGGGGATTAAAAAAATTTGATTTATAATGATAGTCCAAAGAGTAGGCACATTTTTTTTTCTCATAAGGCCAGATTGACATATCACCTCCTTCATGAAGACTGACTTGACTGACCCCCACCTCACTTTCACCCCATTCAGGACAGATTTAAGGAATTAATGATTCTTTCCAATGGTCCTCTGCTTATAATATTGTAATCAAGTCTGCTCTGCTATATTCTAACCAATTTAACTCATGCCTAATGAAGAAGCTAGTTTTATTGCTTTCTGGGGAAGAGACCATGCCTTACTCTTATTTATTAATTCCAAAGTGCTTAAGTTTTTACCGTGCCAGAAAGGAGTCTAAATTTCTGTTGTTTCAGCCATCCAGTAGGTGATATTTTGTTCGGATAGTCTGAGTAGATGAATACATTGCGACCTAACAGGATGTCCACAACACACATTGTAAAAACCCTGGAGAGATGCCCCCCTAAGGTGGCCTTTAAGCATGACCTGAGAATGTGTAGGAGTTAGCTAATGAGGAAGAATTGAACAGCAAAGGAGCTATCATATCCTAAGTTAATGACACTACATGGAGCTTCTGAGGAAGTTTAAAAAAAATCTAGTTAGACTGGTACCTAAGTGTGAAATACTGCAGGATGAGGATGGAATTTGCACAGGACTATGGAGGCCAAGGTAAGGTATTGAGACTATCTTGGGACCTCCCAAATGAAGCGATCGGAAGACTTTTAAACAACAGGGTGGCCCAACTAAATTTTAATTTTGGAAGGCTCTCTTTGGTAACAGAGTGGAGGCGAGATTAGAGGAATGCCATGTCAAAGGCAGAGAAACCTTTAAAAGACTGTGACAGTTGTTCAGATGGAAGATGATAATGACTCAGCCTAGAGTTCTTCTATCTCTACAGCCTAGTATCCAGAATAAACAAGTACTCAACGAATATTCAAGATGAAGTAATTTGAATAGAAATGTGAAGGTCAATATATTCTTCATTTGAATGACAGAAATATATCAAGATCGCATTTCAGATGGGCAAAATAAAGAAGGATTTGGGGTCTCATGCTAATGATTTGGGTCACATCCAAATCAAAAGAAAGCAATAGTGCCAACAATATAACCATAAAAAATGAAGAATAAGATTAGTAATGCAGTGATAAGAAAAAGAAAGAACATATAATGTCTGACCACTGTATTTCTGGTCTAAAAGTTTTTCACATTCATTGAAGCCAGATGAAGTTCTGATTTAGAGTCCATATTTTAGGAGTTGGAAGTGCGAGTTATCTTAAGACCAAGAATTCTGAGGATTAGCGTGTATAATATCTGTTTTTG
>PVLC010001932.1:80469-96722 GCA_004027655.1 Graphiurus murinus
TTTTTTTTTTTTTTTTTTTTTTTTTTTTTTTTTTTTTTTTTTTTTTTTTGTCTTAATGTTTTATACATCTAGCCTTATTTTGATTTTTTTCCTAGTGGTTGTTGCAAGGATTAGAGTACATACTGAAGTTGTTAGTTTTCTTTTTTTTTTTTTTTGTGGTACTGGGGATTGAACTCAGGGGCGTTCTACCTTCGAGCTACACCCCCAGCCCTATTTTTTATTCTTTATTTTGAAACCGGGTCTCACTAAGTTGCGGAATGCCTCAGTAGGTAGCTGAGACTGGCCGCGAACCCGGATCCTCTGGTCTCAGCCTGCCAAATGCTGGGATTACAAGCGTGCACCACCACACCCGGCTAGTTTTCTAAGGATTAATATTATACCAATTACACAAAATGTAGCCATCATGTAGGATAATTTAACTCTCCTCCTTTTGTTTAATGTTTGCTGGGTAGATTACAACTAACCACATTTTAACTCTGTAAGTAAATGATATAATTTTTGCTTTAAAGAGTTGTATGTAGAGCATTTCAGGAGCTGGGGGTTACAGTGTAGACATGGCTAATTCCAAGAACCATACTGCACAGAAATGACATCAAGAAATCCTAGTCACATAGATACGGATCTCCTAAGGGAAGGATCCCAAGTTCCTGAGGAACATGCGTATTGCCAAGAAACACAAAAACAAGAAGGGCCTGAAGAAGATCTAGGCCAACAAGGTCAAGGCCCTGAGTACACATGTTTAGGTTACTAAGGTCTTTGTAAAGCAGAAGAAGGTTAAGGCCAATGTCCCAAAGAATGTCAGCTGCAAGCTCTATCAATTTATCTACATTGCTCACCCCAAGCTTAGGATGGGTACTGGGATGTTCTCATTGCTCAATGGGTCTCAGATTCTACCAAAGGTTAGAACAGGCTCAAACCTGACCCAGGCCCAGGCTGCAGCTGCAGTTCTAGCTCCAGCTCAGCCTCAAGCTCCCAAAGGTGCCCAGGCCCTCACTAAGGCCCCAGAGGAGCTGGTGTCCTCCTATGCTATTTGTGCAAATAAATTTAAGGCAGGGGAAAATATTGTATGTACTTTAAAGAATTAAAAGAAAGTTGGCCTTTTGTTTTCATTCAAATAATTAATTTTTATTCTTTTCATTCATTCCTAAACATGACGTTTTCTCTGATGTCATTTCTTCACCACCTGGAGAAATTTCTTTGGCATTTCTTATAGCGTAGATATTCTAGTGATACATTCTCTTAGTTTTATTTGGTCTGAAAATAAGAAATTTAGTCTATGTTAGTTGCTTCCTCCAAATTTGATTCCTCTGTGAAATCCACATGCTTTTAATTTATAGTTTTTAATTTGTCAGAGGATAATTTTTAGGAGCTTACTCATTCATACTGGAAGTAAAGTTCCCATTAGCATGTTTTTCAAAAATATTTGAAACCTAGAGAGACGTTTATGTAGTAATGATAAGCAAAAAGAATGAAAATGAGCAGTATGCATTCCAGTTTTAGAAACAAAACATGTAGTTATATAGTCATAATGTATGTAAATGAAAAGGAAATTTGTCCAACTCTTAATAGGGATTATATCCTGGTGGTTAGATTATGGCTGGTTTTTATCTTATTCTTTAGAAGTTGTTATAAATTATATTTTTTAAAAATAGCGCATTTAGTTTTATGATAAGAAAAATAATAAAATTGATTTAAAAAGATGTTGGAAGGCAATGAATGAATAATTAATGAATGAGTCAGATAGTCAATAAATTCTCTAGTAGTTCAGAGGAGGAAAAGATTATCTTGATTAGGAGATCAGAAGAGCTTTTTATGGAGGATGTAGGATATCAGATGTTTCTAGAAGGGGGCAGTTTAAGTATTGGGTGATATAAGGGGGTTTGAAAGGAGCATTTTAATATCTTAATTATGGAATTTTAGTCTTTAAATTCACGAGTTTATATACCAGGCACCTTTTTTTTGTGAGTTGAGATATGAATTTTTCTCATTGCATTTCAGCCATGAGCCTATGATGTTATTAAGGATGGCAGAAGAATAGGTTACCCATCCATCCTTCAGCTTGTTTTTTGGCTCAAGGGCTATCCTGGGTAACTAGGCAAAAGAAGAATGAAGTAATGGGTAACTTTTATTTATCTTTTTAAAACTTCCATTGCTTTCTTTTAATATCTTCCAATATTTTATTTTCCATCTAGGGAAATATTCTCAGACCGAGATGATAATTTCATAAATTTCTCTTGTCAAACTTCATGGGAGAATTATCCCTTGTTTCTCTGATATCATTTTCTGTGCTTGAACCTTTTGATATGGAAAAAAATTTTCAATACACAAGTTGGAGAATTAACAGAATTTTAAAATTAAATGCTAAAACATATTATGTAAATGTTAGCAAGAGATTCAAAGAGATATTGTAGAATACAATATGATGAGTATGCTTTCTAATTTTAGCAAAATTTCAAATTAATAGGCTCTCCCACTTACTAGAAGCCTTAGATTGTGGAAACAATATTTTAGTCTTTGAAACCCAACTTTTTTAGATGATAGGGACAGTTATTATAAAATAAACCACATATAAGACATTTAATCAAAATCTAGCTTCCAAGGTAGATTCTGAATAAACACCAACTGACTAAAACCATTCTCTGATGTCCACTACAGGGATCACTGATTTGCAGTATGAAGAGTTTGAGGCCCTGTAAGATCATTAGTCTTCAAAAGAAGATTCAATTCTGTTGAGAGTACAGGACAGGGAAATGGGCTTATATATTTTGAAAAAAACATATCAATAAGTGTATTAGAATGGAAAAGTTTCATTGCTTAAACATCCAATGAAAATTCTTTTAATCGGGCTCTATTTCTTGAATATTTCAGCTAATTGACATTTAATGCTCACACATTTTGGAGCAATATAGTAATATAATATTATTAGGAAAATATAAGTAAATTATAATAGGCAAGATAATCCCTTGTATTCATTTTCTTGTCAGTATTTTCTATATTTGTCATTCCTACTAGTCAAGATTTCTAAAACAATGGGCACCCAACAATCATCCCTCCACAATCAGCAATAATAAGTATTAGGACAATAATAAATACTTAAAGAAATGTACAGTTTTTAACGAGGATCGATGAAAGTTTAATAACTGATCATTCAAACTTGAGCATCTAGAGCAGCAATGCCCAAGAGAATTTTGTGTTGTTTGAAATGTTCTGTATTTAAACTGTCCATTACAGTAGCCATTAGTCACAGTTGCTGGTGAGTCCTTAAAATGAGTTTAGTGTGACACAGAAACAAAATTTTTAGTTAAATTAAATTAACTGATTTAAAAAGCAACATGTGTGCAGCTTTAGCTTTAGAATACAGATTTAAAATCCTCATATATTATTAAAGTTTTAAAGTGATAATAAAACTAAGTGATTTAGTAGTTTATACTTCTTTTTCCTTAATTCATCCTAAAATAGAATTTAGTTAGAAAATGAAAGTTCATTTTTTTTTTTTTTTGTGGTATTGAGAAACAATAGAGTCTGAAGAGAGAGCCTACAGAATGGGAGAAAATCTTTGCCAGCTACTCCTCTGATAGAGGACTAATATCTAGAATATATAAAGAACTAAGGAAAATAAAAACCTAAAATTTACCCCCCCCAAAACTGAGCAATTGAACTAAATAAAAACTTCTTAAAAGAAGAAATACAATTGGCCAAAGAATATGTGAAAAATTGTTCAATGTTATTAGCAATCAGTAAAAGGCAAATCAAAACAACATTGAGATTCTAACTCCAAATAGAATGACAATCATCAATATTATAAGCAATAATAAATGTTGGTGAGGATGTGGGGAAATAGGAAATATTATACACTGTTAGTAGGATTATAAATTAGTACAACCACTATGGAGATCATTATTGAGTTTCCTCAAAAGACTAGGAATGGAACCACTTGATCTAGTTATACCACTCCTCAGAATCTTTCCAAAACATTTAATGTTAGAATACTATAGTGATTTTTGCATACCCATGTTTGTAGCAGCACTATTCACAATAGTCAATTTATAGAACCAACCTAGGTGTCCATCAGCAGATAAATGGATAAATAATATGTGTCATATACATATAATCTCCACTGGCAATTGTGAATTGTGCAGCTATAAATATAGTTACACATGCATCGGTCTGATAGTTTGGTTTCCATTCTTTTGGGTAGATACCCAGAAGTGGTTTTGCTGGATCATATGGTAGGTTCATTCCCATTCGTCTGAGGATCCTCCATACTGTTTTCCAAAGTGGTTGCACTAATTTGCAATCCCACCAACAGTTTATTAGAGTTCCCACTTCTCCACATCCTCGCTAGCAGTTATTGTTGTTCGTGTTTTTTATGATTGCCATTCTGACTGGAGTTAGGTGAAATCTCAAGGTAGTTTTGATTTGCATCTCTCTGATTGCTAATGATGTAGAACATTTCCTCAGACATTTTTTGGCCATTTGTATTTCTTCTTTTGTGAGGTGTCTATTTAGATTCTTTGCCCATTTTTTTATTGGGTTATTTGCTTTCTTAGCCGTGAGGTTCTTGAGTTCTCTGTCTATCCTAGATATCAGCCCTCTATCAGAAGAGTAGCTGGCAAAAATTTTCTCCCACTCTATGGGCTCTCTGTGGAGTTTCTTGATAGTTTCCTTTGCTGCACAGAAGCTCTTCAGTTTAATGCAGTCCCATGTATTGATCATCCTTTGAGTTGCTTGTGCTTTTGGGGTCTTGTTGAGAAAGTTTTTACCTGTGTCTATGTGTTGTAGTGTTGGCTGTATGCCAATACTCCTCAAACTATTCTGTGAAATAGAAAGAAACGGGACCCTCCCAAACACATTCTATGAAGCTAGCATCACATTAATACCAAAGCCAAATAAAGACAGCTCAAGAAAAGAAAACTATAGGCCTATATCATTGATGAACTTAGATGCAAAACTGCTAAACAAAATACTAGCAATGCGCATCCAAAACCACATTAAGAAAATTATACATCATGACCACATCGGGTTCATGCCAGGGATGCAAGGCTGGTTCAACATACGAAAAACAATCCATGTAATTCACCACATAAACAGAATCAAAGGCAAAAATCACATGATCATCTCAATTGATGCTGAAAAAAGCATTTGACAAGATCCAACACCCATTCATGCTAAAAGCACTGCAGAGAATTGGAATAGAAGGAACGTACCTCAACATCATAAAGGCAATATACAATAGGCCCACAGCTAACATCATATTAAATGGAGAAAAAACTGAAAGAGTTCCCATTAAAAACAGAAACAAGACAAGGATGTCCATTATCACCTCTTCTGTTCAATATAGTGCTGAGACTCTAGCCAGAGCAATAAGGCAAGAGAAGGAAATCAAAGGGGTAAAAATAGGGAAAGAAGAACTAAAACTATCCCTTTTTGCAGATGACATAATACTATACTTAGAAGACCCAACAAACTCAACCAAAAAACTTATAGGACTGATCAACAAATTCAGCAAAGTGTCTGGATACAAAATCAATCACATGTTTTCTTATATGTGGAAACTAGAGAGAAAATAGGAAAGAAAAGTGATTTCAGATAAATGAGGACAATTACTAGTAGAATAGTGGAATAGGATTAGAGAGGGAAGTCAGGAGGGTTGAAGAAGGAAATAATCAAATGTTATATTCATATATGGAGGCATCACTACTAATTTCACTAACATGTACAGGGAGGGAAGGGGGGAGTGGAGTGGAATCTGGTGGGAGATACACTAAACGATATGTGCATATATAAATATATCACTTTGAATCTCCCTATGCTGTGTAATTACAGTGCACCAATCCAATTATGAAAAATAAATTGAAAATTTCTTTAATGCATTCATTTAGCTTCTAAACAACAAAAAAGTATAGATACAACTGATATATAATGTAAATATTTAATATGTGTATTCATTTGTGACATGGCTTAAATATTCTGCTGAGCTTTAATTTTTGGAAATATATTTTATTTGAGCCAATTGCTTAACTTTTTAAATAAATCACATGCTTAAAATTAAAAACCAATACTTAAATACTTACACTTACTTTTTGTTGAAGAAAAAGAAGCCAGAATACATAATCTTGCATAAATTATATGATATCATTATAACTGCTTGTGGACTTTGGGAAAGGCTGATATTCCTCTAACATAGTGTTGGAGATCCAGAAATGACACCTCAAACCATATGGTACTTTGACATGATCAGCTGATGAACTACTCTTAGAATCAATGTCTCTAACCTTCCCTTGTTTTTACCCCAAGAACAGAGAGGGGCTCCCTCCGTAAAGTTTCCTTATCTTAGTGAGAAAGTCATTACAAAAGAAATATAATTATCTTCAACTCCCTTCCTGGGAATCTCATCAAATAACCAGGAAAGATTAACCACAGGGAAGAAAGGACACCAAAAGTCATCTCCACATCCAGGCAAGCTTTTTGTTTATTCTTCTGAGGGCAACTCAAAGAGATTACCTCAGAGATTTCATCTGCATAATAACACACCTGGTGAAGTGAGGTTCCCCTCCTTGTCTTTCCTATAACTTGTCCCTTGCCCCTCCATTTCCCTTTTCCTCATGAAGAAGATATTTAAGTTTGAACCATATGGCCCTTTCTTTGAGTTTTCATATTTTATATGGCTCCCATGTATATGCACATTTAACAAAGTTACGCTTTTATCTTACTAATCTGTTTTTGTTATAGAGGTCTTAATCATAATCTTTTATGATGGGTAGAAAAGGAATCATCGCCTTTTCCACCCTTGCAAAAGCAGAACAAAATTTTCTCGAATAAAAGAATGTAATGATTGAACAAATGTGTCTCTCCAATTTCTGTCAAACGTTGAAGGGCTTGTAATACCTTCTGACACGGTGGGAAATATTTACTGCACATACCTTTCTCTTTCCCCTTTTTTTTGGTACTGGGGATTGATCCTAGGAGTGTTCTACTTCTGAGCTACATCCCCAACAACCCTATCTTATTTTTTATTTTGAAACAGTCTTGCTAAATTACTGCATGCTGGTTTTGAACCTTCTACCTCAGACTCCCAAGTAGTAGGATTATAGGCATGCACCACTGTGCCCAGCTGCTCTTCCTCTTTTGCTGTGGTAAATATTTTATAAGATGGTGGTGGTGGAATGGAGTGAGAGGAAAGGAATTATATGAATGAAATATTATAGAAGCTTTTATATAGTTTTTATGTTTATGTCGGTATTCTTGATATCTCTCTGTCTCTGTCTGTTTGCTTCTCTCTCTTTCTCTCTTTATCCTTCCTTCCCCCTCAGTTTGTTTTAAAAGGTACTGCTGTTCATGGATTCAATGAGCATCATTCTAGTCACTGTTGGGGTAAAATCAATGTTCTCAAATCCAGCAAGCTTGTTTGAAACAACATTCATTGAACTTTCTTTCTACTGGTTAACTTTCTACCAGTTTAACTTCCTACCAGTAAACTTCGTATTCATCCTAGCCGCTAGCTCTGCTCCATGATTGAAGTTAAGACAAGGAGCAATGACAAAATGTTGGGGGCAAGAAGGGAAGAAGAACAGCAGTCATCTGCAGGCTGCATTTCACCCACAGGGCTGCTAGAATATAAGATTTATTAAAAAGCCAGGTCTTATGTTCTTGGTCTTTAAAAGTGCCTTACAGCATACTCCAGTTAACTGTTTATGGCTCCCATTTCCCATCCTCCTACTGGGGAGTGTCTTCCTAATGCCGAGAAATCTCCTGATTAAATATTTCCACTCCCCACTGAAGACAGAAATAAGTGCTCACGCATTTTCAACATTATTTTCTGCTTCCAATACCCACTGTGCTATGGTTCAGTAGAGTACTTTGTAGGTGGTTAAATTCAAATTTATTTTTCTATCAATATAATGTTATAAAACTTGCCCTAATGGTCTTAATCTGTATTATATGCTATATTGGTAATAGGATAATTTTCCTAATGAAAATAGCTAATATATGCTATGTACTTGGAGTTTTAAATTGTGATAATAATGACTTTTTGGTGACTGTATTCTCTATTTTTCTGATGTAAGGTTTTGTAAAAATGGCTAGTGATTTTACTGATTATCATCAAATGGCTCAATAAACATGTTTTCTTAATGATTCTATGAATAAATTTCCAAAATTATTTTGCTCAATAAAGCGCTTATGTGGTAGGAGTTTTAAGCTCTGCACAATTTATGAAAAATAAATTTAATTCATCTTTAAATGTTGCAGTCAATAGTTTGTTTTATCTATTTTAGGAGAAAATATAATAGGTCTTTTTCCATCTACAAATTAAAAATCAAAACTTTTGTTAATTTTATACAATGCTTATGCTTACTTATGAAATTTGAAGCTGGCTATTTTAAAAGGAAACTGCATTTTCTATTAATGCGTTGCTTCTATTTGGTTTCAGTAGCCAGCTCAACTGTCCAGCAATTATGTTGAGGAGACTGTGATCTTGTGTATTACTTAATTGTTGTGGTGGGGCCAGTACCTGAGCACCACAGGAGTGAAGGGGGAATGGGGAGATTCATTTACAAAGACTTGAAAGAAAGACTGCAAAGAATGGGGTCTAGTATTCTTTCACGTGCCTATACTTTTCTCCTGAAAGAATAAATCGCACAATTAATATATCAAAGCAACAGAAGTAGCTTTTTAAAAAGAATTAGCTAAAAAAAACCCCAAACCTAAAATCAAAACTGTTCGAGCATCTTGTTGATATAACTACAAGATTCACTACACTTGAGAGAATGCTGAGTGTATTGATAAAGAAAACCTACCTTTCTTAACTGAAGCCCTTTAAACTTGAGGCTGTCTCAGTATTCAGTATCAGTCAGCGTTCTGGTCAGGAATATGAAAGAGCAGGAAGCATCTGATAGTTTTCTAAAAAAAAGAAAACAGTTTTGCATCAGACCCATGTATGCAAGACTCTGCAAAATATTTCCAGGTATATAATTAAAGGCCCAAGTTAAATCTTGAGAGGTACATTGCTTATCCCAGCTTCACAGATGTTAAGACAATTGCTAATATTTTAAGATTATAAAAGCAATTTATGATCTCTGTAAAACAACACAGAATGATACAATGCTATATAAGATATTAGGTCAATTAAGATTGTAATATGATTGGTAGATTAGGTAAAGGTGTGGCCTCAATGTTCTCAATATTAAATTTCCTAAATTCAACAATTGTACTGTGGTAATTTAAGAAAATATTGTTTAGCTATAATTCTCATTGTAATATTTAGAGATAATGAGGTTTATGTAACTTACATTCAAATGGTGTACCAAAAGTTTTATATATGCACGTGTGAATATATGAAGAGGTGTATGTATATAGGAGAGAAACAGTAAACAATAAAGCAAATGGGGAAAAATGCTAATAGGTGCATCCATGTAAAGGATACATGGGCATTCTTTGTATTATTGTTATCCTTGCAACTTGCTAAGTTTGAATTTACTTCCAAAGGATGCTTAAAAATAAAATGTGAAAGCTCTTCTCTTCTGAACTTTTTCTATGTATAAACATCACATGTAGAGATGTTTTAAAATAAAAATAGAATGATGCTATATATTTGATGACATGATTTTTTTCTTTTTCACTTCATATGTATTGAACTATGTTAGGGTTTTAGGCATGTGCTAGTCAGACTTTTGTCACTGTGACAAAATATCTGAGATTAACAATTTATAAGGAGGAAAGCTTGATTTTGGCTCATGATTTCAGAGATTTCAGTCCATGGCCAGTTGGCCTGCTGCTTTTGGGCTTGTGACAGAACAGTACATCATGGCAGGAGCACATGGTAGAGGAAGCTGTTCACCTCCTGCTGGCCAGGAACCGCAGAGAAAGAGGAAGTGGCCAGGGTCCCAACGTTCCCTTCAAGCAACTTCAGTTGTCCCCGGGAACATTTATGGAAAATGTAGTTTATTCACATGGTATATATTCCAAACAGTGCAGAAAGGCATAGAGTGAAGAATATTCTTTCCATTCTTTTCTTCTGATATCCAGGACATCATTTTAGAAGCAGTAGTGTTATTTCTTTCTTATATATCTTTCCAGATATATTGTATTCATTCACAGTATATGTGTGCATGCATGATTGTGTGCCAGGTACTGTTAGGCATTTGACATATAAAACAGCCAAGATGGAGGCATCATTAGCCTTTTTCAGGGAAGTCTTTTTGGAGGAATTGCTGCTGAGACAGGGAATGAGGGTAGATGGTATATTGTCATTTAGATAGAACAGATATGGTTAAGTTGTATTATATAGATCCTTCACGCTCCTGATTGTGGTATTAGAGCTCTTTTAGATGTTAGACTACTAGAAACAAAACAGAAGATAGAAATAAGTAGACATTTCATACTGTATTAATTGTGATGACAGTAACTATGTTTACCACCAGAATTCATAGAAGAAACAAAATGAACTCTGATTCTTCTGTCATCATTGGGATATTGTGGTCCTAAATGTAATATAATATAATGTAATATAATATAATATAAATTTCACACACATATATATGCTTTATAAGAGTGTAACATGAACACATTTCATTATTAATTTAAAAGCAAACTGATATTTTAGTGACATGAATTTATTACTGAGTGCCTACTATGTATGGAAATTCTTCTGGTTTTGAAAATACAGTCATGAACAAAAGAGATGGCGGGGGAGACAATGCAAACAAATGTCAAGGGCACAATGAAGAGGAGTATGTAATTGGGGGATGTAATAGGAAGAACACAGTCTGGATTTGGGGGAAGGTCTTTCTGAATACTCTACACTTAAACTGAGGCAGAAGAAATAATGTGAAGCTTGCTAGGTGAAGTTGGCAGTGAGGGAAATGGGTGGAGTGCAGCACAGTGGTAGAGAACTTGCCAAGCATGATGGAGGCCTTGGCTTCTATCCCCAGAACCACAAGAACAAAATAAAAACTTGAAAACAAAAGTAAAGGAAAAGGGTTTTGGACAAAAGATACAGTGCAGGTAAATGTCTTGAAGTGGTCTGAATAAGGCCTATTTGTTAACCTGCAAGTAGGTCAGCATGTCTGGAACCTAAAGTGTAGGTGAAGGAAGAGTGGCATAAGATAAGGTGACAGTGATGATAAACTTGTTTTATGCTGGGAAGTGGCATATTTATATGTATGTTTTAAAAACAGATAATCATGTTGATATAATTCGAATATTATACTTTTCCAAATCTTTAATAAGATATTAAATGTAAGAAATGATCAATGGCCCCTGTTAAAAGAAAAGGCAGCATTATGTACACAGCACCACTTATGATGTATTTATGCAAAAATTGAACCTAAAACAGATCAAGCTCTCTGTCTCTAATGCTGAGTTTATAGAGAATGCAGGAGGACAGAAAACCAATATTAGTGTCACCACAGAGATAAAATCCAAGTCGTTTATGGATCACTGCCTTTAGAGTTTGGATCTGAAGTATCTTCCAAAGGCCCATGTGTTGAAGACTTGGTCCCCAGTGCAGCAATGTTCAGAGATCAAGATTTGGGGAAGTTCTTGGTCTTAAAGGCTCTGACCTCATTGGTGAATTAATCCATTAATAGCAGAATGTACTGGGAGGTCATGGAGATTGCAAGATGTGGGATCTAATTGAAGAGAATCTGTCCATGGGGATATGCCCTTAAGAACTATAGCATGTCCCTGGCCTCTCTCTTTGGGCTTCCTGGCCAGCATGAAATAAGCAACTCTCCTCCACCACACTGTTTAGTTATGATGTTCTTTCTGCCTCTCCTCAGACCAAGAGGAATGGACAGTCAGCTAAGAGCTGGACCTCTGAAAATGTGAGCCACAATAAATCTTTGCTTCTTTAAGTAGTTTATGCCAGGTATTTTTGTCACAGTGGTAAAAAGCTGACTAACACAAAAGGTGACCATGAATATATAGTATTAACTACTAGTCTAATTGTATGATTTTTACCAATAGTGCTTAGCAGTCCAAGTATAGTAAGTAGACAGATATTTGATACATAGAAAAAATATGAAGAGTCCAATGTAATTTTTATTTTCTTAAGTTATGATTATTCTTTCTCTCCTAGGGACTTTATGAGTAGAAACAAGGTAATATATTCAAAGTACTTTGAGATCTTTGAAAGAATAGTTCTTCTTAAATACAAAGTGATACTACCATGATTATCACATAAAATTAAGCTATTTGAGATGTTTTCCATGTTGCTTTTTGTTTAATTCTTGCATTACATGTCTTTGATTTCCCTTTGATCCATCTTTCGTGATTAACTTATATATGATTTTTTTAAGACATGACATTATCTTGTCAGTTCAAGAAACTTCAGAGTAAATCAAAACCTGATGTTGCCTATGATCACAAAATAATAAACATGTCAAAATAGAAATGTCATTTTAAAATATTTAGTAGCAACTTATTCCTCTTATCAAAATCCATTCAATGAATTTCCAATTTGGAAGTGGACATTACTAAATAATGAAAAATATATTTGGATGCACATTTATTCCATATTTTTAATTGAAACAAGATAAAACTTTATTGAAGGCTTAGAAGTTCAGTGAATTAAATAGGCAATAAAAGCAGCCAGGTATTTTAAAAAAGAGGAATTAATAAAAAGATCAGTTTCAAGAGCATATAGATCTCAGAATTTCAGATAAAAATAGCTCATCACTAACTCCCATCAGCTTTCCTGCCTGCCTGTTTCTTTGGGGGGGGGGTTGTTGTTTTCAGGATTTTTTGTTTTGTTTTGGGATGCTTTTTGTTCTGAGGGTATTTTTGTTTTAGAATTCCATATTTTAACAGTATTATTTTGAAACTAACAATGCTCTTAGACTCCAGTGATTTAAAGATGGATAAGTTACTTTCATGTCCTCAGAGAACTTATAGATTTGAGGCAGGAGTGAAGACAAGGGTAGAGGGTCAACCGATGAAGAATTTTATGTCCCAAGTTAATGGATTTAGGATTTGAACATGTGTATAAATTGAAACTTCTGAAAGATTTTCATTAGGGAATTGACATAATCAAATTTGTGTTCAAGTCACATAGCAGTGTAGCAAAGAGACTAGAGGAAAATAGCTCTAATGAGAGAAGGAGAGAAAGTGGGCATGGTGGCACAGGCTTGTATTCCCAGGACTTGGGAGGCTGAGACAGGAGGATGTCAGGTTCGTGGCCAATTTCAGCAACTTAGTGAGAGCCTGCACAACTTAGTGAGAGCCTGTTTCAAAATAAAAAATAAAATAAAATGGGGCTGGGGATGTAACTCAGAGGAAAAAATGCCCCTGGGTTCAATCACCAGTTGGGGAGAGGAGAGAGAAAGAGAGAGAGAGAGAGAGAGAGAGAATGTATATGAATGAGAATGTCATTTACTGAGTACCTAAAATATGCAAGGTATAGTATTAAATATTTGGTATATATAATTTCACTTAATCACTATAATATTACTTGAGGACAAACATTATCTCCTACATTTTACAGTTCAGGAAAATAAGGTTTAGAGAGATTGATTTCCCTAAAGTCACAATTATAGTAAAATATATTGACTGTTGATATTTGAACACAGACTGACTCCAAGATCCATGCTCTTCTTCTAGCCATGCTATCATTGAAAACACATTGTATCTGGCTAGAGGTGAATGATGATGTAGACTCTCATTAAGACAGTGGCAGTAGAAAGAAAGGGAACATGAGAGAAATATTCAGGGAATAGAGCTAACAAGAAGACTTGCATATTGTACAAATTTTGAGGTGGGGAGACTCAGGAGTCAAGAAGCTCCCCCCAGGTTTTAATTTGTCTAAACAAGAGTATCAGTAGATGATCTGTCAACTGAAATTAATGGAGGAGATAAGAATAAATAGAAAGAGAAAGGTGGAAAATATAGAACAAAATGGGAGAAACTGATGAAATGAAATGAGGGAGGAGATGGGAAACAGCACAGATGGAGGAAATACTTTTATACTTTCTCTTTAATGGAAGGAGAAAGGCTAACATGATGTGCAGACCTTGGTAATTTATAAGAATTGGGGAAGGAATCATGTTGAAATATTTTAGACTCAGTGCACTATATCATCTCTGAAAAAGGAAAAGAAGGCAGGAGACAAAAGAGAGGAAGTCAGCTTGAAAAGTATAGCATTAAAGAATCGACTTTGTCACTGAGGGGAATGGGAGAAAAAACTGGTTGCAATTATTATAAATAAGCAATTATTTTGGTTCACTCTCATAGGACATCCATACTAGTATTTATTCTCAAGTTTATCATTTCATTTTTTCTATTTTCAGAATAAAGTATTATAAAACATAAATTAGAGAACTGATATCATTATTCGTCCATGAGGATCAATATTTTTTGATAAGCAGTGGAAATAAAATATATGCTTACCAGAAGTGTACAGCAAGTTTTTTTTAAAAAATTTTAACTATATTTATCTGGTTTTGATGTAAATTGTATGCTAGCCTTGTAAAATGAATCAGGAGTGGTTTTGTTTTATTTTATGTAAGAGTTTAAGTAAGACTGAAAAAAGTCTGTTTCTCGTATTTTTCTGGAATCTTTTAGAGCCTGACATTTTATTCATTGGAAGTATTTTTCTCTTATAAATCAAATTTGTTTAATGGCTAGAAGGTTATACTGATTTTCTATTTCTTCTTGAGTCAGTTCTCATAAATTATATTTTTCTAGAAATTTGCTAATTTGTTGAAGCTTTCAAATTTAATACTCAAAATTGTAGGTACGATTCTGTTATCTGTTCAATATTAACATCTACAGTTGCTTTCTAGTTTTCATTCCTAATATTTTTTATGCCCCACCTTTGTCTTTTTTCCTTGATTAATTCCATAAGAATTTCATCCTTTAAAAAAGCTTTTTCAAAGAACCAACTTATACTTTTGTTCTTCCTCTTTATTGTATGCTTGTTTTCTACTTAATCAAATATTACTTCATTTTTTCATTTTATTTCCCTTTTTTTAGCTATTCTGTTCTAAGTTCTTTTTTTTTTTTTTTTTTTTGTGGTACTGAGGATTGAACTCAGGGGCATTCTACCTCCGAGCTATACCCCCAGCCCTATTTTTTTTATTCTTTATTTTTGAAACAAGGTCTCACTAAGTTGCGGAGGGCCTCACTAGGTAGCTGAGGCTGGCCGCGAAAGCGGATCCTCAGGTCTCAGCCTTCCAAATGCTGGGATTACGAGCATGCACCACCACGCCCAGCTTGTTCTAAGTTCTTAAGATGATGGTTTAATCATTACTTTCAAACTTTCTTCTTTTGTAATAAACCAATGTAAGGCTATAAAATTTCTTCAAAATACAACCGTAGGTGCATTATGATTTTTTGAATGAATAAATTTTAAGGATCATTTAGTTTTAAGTATTTTCTCATTTTTATCATAAAATCTTCTTTGACCTATTTTTTGGAATTTTCTATTCATTGTTAGTTTTCACTATATGGGTTTTTTGTTATATATAAAATGTATGTGATTTTGGAATTATATTATAGTCAAATAATGTGAATTATAGGATAGAAATTCTCTTAAATTTGTTAAAGCCATCCTTACAGCTTAGTTTATTCAGTTTTCTTAAGTATGCCTTGTATGCATGCAAAAAATGTTTATCCTACATTTGTTGGATGTAATATTTTAGTTAATTCCATTAGATCAAGCTCTTGTTAATTATATAGTTCAAATATTATGTCCTATTTATTTTAATCTATTCAAAATGTCAATTACTAAAAGAATTACATCAAAATATCTCATGATGATATATTATTCAACTTCTAAGGAATTTATTATTGTTTTATGTTTTGGGAGCTATGCTGTTACATTAATAGAAGTTTAGAATTTTAGAATTATTTTATCTTTGGGGAGAATTGAACCTTAATTGCTATGTTTAACCATCTTTATCTTTAATACAGATCTTTTTAAAATTAAAGTCTATTTTGTCTTGTACTAATCTATCTACAGCCACTTTCCCTATGTTATGATTGTACGGAATGATGTTTTTATCTTTTAACTTTAGCTTTTTGTATGTGTGAGAAAATAGAACTTAACTGGATTTTGTATAAGTTCATCTGAACAACCTTTGACTTTCAGCTGGAGAGTTTATTCCATTTACATTTATAGTGACTCTTGAGATATATTTGGATTTATTTAAATTATCTTACGTATTTTGTTTGTCTTATTTTTCTATTTCCTTTGTGTCTAACTTCTTAGAACAGTTTGACTAACTTTCTTTTTTTTTTAGAAGGTTTTTTCCCCC
>PVLC010001932.1:96822-128016 GCA_004027655.1 Graphiurus murinus
TTTTGTGGTACTGGGGATTGAACTCAGGGGCATTCTACCTCTGAGCTATACCCCCAGCCCTATTTTTTATTCTTTATTTTGAAACCGAGTCTCACTGAGTTGCGGAGTACCTCACTAGGTAGCTGAGGCTGGCCTCGAACCCGGATCCTCAGGTCTCAGCCTCCCGAATGCTGGGATTACAAGCGTGCGCCACCACGCCCGGCTCCATCATGTGATTCTTAATGAAGGGCATGTTTTATGTTCTTGAGTTTATTATATTAAAAAAATTCAAAATTATTTATGCTCATCAAAAATACCCATTGATTTTAAAATGTTTGAGCAATCCCAATTCTAAATAATGTGATTGGAAGATTTTTGGAGAGCTAAAAATTTGTTAAGAAAGGATCAAAATGGATGTGGAGCCCCCAGAAAGTCATAGAAGAAAGAATCCAACATTGTCAGAAGCAAATTGAAACCTACTCTGGAATGCAGGGGAAGTTCTGAAGCAGCCATTTAACAATGTAATTCGCTTTCCAGAAGCCTTGGGAAGTGGGTAGAAGCGGTTCTTCTAAAAATGAGGTTGTGGTGGAGTCTCTACAAACAAGAGGACTGACTAAAAGTCTGTTTTTTTGTTTTTTTTTTTTCTTTCTTTCTTTATTTTTTTTTTAGCATGGAATTTTATACATTTCTTGGGTACAACAGGAGGATTAATCACACATTTTTGTTGGGTACAAGCTAGTACAGGTATAGACATCCATGCACATATTTCTCATTAACCCTTCCCCAATTCCCACCCACCCTCCCCCTATCTCCTGGTCAGTTTAGTGATTGACTTTGATGTGATCTTGTAAGTACATCATGCTCATTAGGGTCTCCCCCCTCCTCCCATTACCTTCCATTAAGTCATTAAGTTAGTTTGACTAACTTTTTTTAAAAATAAAAATGTTTCACAGCTACTTAGCTTTTCTAACATGTTTATTTTAAGCCATCAAACTCTAAAATCAGCCAACATTGTTACTTTCCACCTGAACTACATGAATACTTTAGAATGCTTTAGTTCTTGTTTATAACCTCCCAATGCTGCAGTGATAGTGAAATCCTTATATTTTCCTTCTGACTGTATTAGAAATGTGTCTAGTGGCACCATTTCTCAAACTATGACATTATATTTATATTCGGATCAAATAACTTTCATCACATTCTCTTGTTTCACTGAAGCAGTAATGACTACCTGGATTATTCAAAATGAATAATAAGAAAGAGTGGCTTATCCGATTAATGTGCTCTGCCACGGGCACGTGGGAAGGAGAAGGAGAACATGTATGCTGTGTTATTTTGGAAAGCATAAAGCAGGGAGAAAAATGAAATACAACATAAAGCCTGCTTTGATTTGGGATGGGTATTAGAGCAAGGAAACATGCAGAGCAGAAGGATCTTTTGAGAGAACAGGAGAAATAACTTGGGAGGCATGCTGGATAGCTAAGAGATTCGCATGGATACTAACTCTTGGGGGAAACAGGTAGCAGGCAAGGTAGGGAACTTTCCCAGACCAATTACTTGTATTTGCATTTCTGTTTTCTTATGGCTACCGTTAAGAAAGAAGAAAAAAATTAGTTGTACTCCTCTCTTGTGGCAGCTCCTACATTCCTTTCTTTCTACTCCCCAGGTTAATGAGGGAATCAGGAAGTCACCTGCTGGTTTGTATTATCTGTTTTATTGCTCCCCTTCATTAGTGTGGATGATAGAGAGTTGAATGTAGTACATCTTAGAGGCAATACAGCAGGATATTACATACATGCTAGTCAGCATCCAAAATCACAACCCAATTTGCTAGTGAATTTGCAAATAACCAGTCCTTCAGGTACTTCTCTAATTTTCACCAAATGTTGCACTTTCGAAAGCTTCATTAATCCAGCCCCATTAGGATGGGTAGGGTGAATGAGTTTACGGCTGTAGAAGGTGAAGTAGCAGAATTTTCAGCTCTGAAAATACATTGCTGGCATTCATTTATGATAATGGAGTCTAAGTGGTATTAGAATTCCCCTGCAAAATATTATTTGGAGTAAAAGAGCACCAAATACATGGTGAATTTATTAATGAAATACTTAAAACCCAACAAATGCTTATCTGCTGAAATTATAGTCCTGAAATGACAAGCCCCTTATTTTTCTTAGATTCACAGTATGCACAACTTTAGCATTGCAGGAAAGGGAGAAGCTAAAAGCAAACAAGAGACAGTCCAGAAGGAAAGAAGCTATATGTATTTAAAGGAGAAATATGATTGAAAAAGTCATTAGTACTGCAAGGGATTTTCATCCATACTTGACCTTTTCTTGAAATGAGAACGCTCTATTTTATGGTGAGAAATGTTCTGTTTAGAAAAAGCAAACATTGGTGTTTGGGGAGAAGCAGTTCAGTAAGCCACTGTGCAGTCACTGTAAGTAAGTCAAGAGGAGGGTTGATGATCCAGAACCATAACCCCTGGGCTCAGGTTTCTGTTGATGAGCCATAGGTAGAGCCACAAAGAGATGTTCCTTGCAAATATCTTACCATGTTTGTCCTTCATTTTCATTTCATTTGTCCTTCCTTTGATTCACTATTTGTCTTAAGCCTTGTCTGCTCTGCTGCTAGAAATGATTGTTGGGGAAATAAAGCATGAAATAGGTAACCTCATGTGGTTAGAGAAACTTTCTTTTCCCTGATTTGTCCATTTTTATATGTCAACCTATGCAAGTGCTGACTGTGACCAAAGGCTAAAAGAGTACTTACTACATACCATCGAAAGCGATAGATTTTATGAAGGGAGCTTTTTGTATCCAAACCAATATAGCTGACAGATTTAATCAAGTTTTCTCTGTGATTAGGCTTTGAAAGCTGTAACCAGTTCTGAGAGTAAAGAAGTACTATTTGGAAACAAATTACAACTCTTGTCTTTATGACATGTATCAATTTATACACAAGCTGCATAAATCACTTTTTATATTTTTCTGTAATGGAAAAATACTGCAGGGCATTTTAATAACCAATAAATTATATGTTTAATGAACTAGATCAAAATATAAATGGCATGACTCAAACATCCCTAAGAATGAGAGCCAGTATTGAATTGGTACAAATTCCAGTCACATAGGCTATAGGCTATTAGATTTGCTGCAATTCAAGAGAGTAAATGCTTATACTTCACCTATGATCATCCACGTGAAAATTCTTCTTGGGACTTTATCATTTCTTTTCAGGCCTCACTTATTTATGGCTTATATTATTCTTCAAACAAATCAGGAGTGAAAACAGAGAGTTTCACCTTTAACCTTTGATAAGCGCTATTCCAATAAGTTATATAATAAATCTATCATCCCCAGTAAATTGATAGAGAAAACTTTTCTGAGCCACTTACACAAAGCAACTATGTACACTTGATGTCCCATTGGAAGCATGTGAAACGCCACTGATAAAGGGATGTTGGCATGGAGCCAACCAAGTACTTTCTTAGCTTTTAGATATATGAATGGAATTCATCCTGGGCACTAACAGTGTGAGAGAAATTGGATGAGAGAAATGAGTGAAACTTGAATTGTTGTGATAAGAGTATTGAAATTGATATGGGGCACTTCGTTTCTTTCAAATACTTATGGACAAATATGCCCGTGCATTATAACAGTAGATGAATGAGTATATTTTACTTAACATATACTGATACTGTTTTTGCCTATTAAAGAACAATGAAGTGGTATAACTTAAAGAAACCTGGGCGGGGGACCAAAAATCATTAGTCTTGCAAATCCCTCACAAGAGTGCCATCAGCCAGCTGTATAACTCTTCTCAAATCACTTCTCTCAAGACTCCATTTTCTCATCAATAAAGTGAGAGAGTCTTGCATGATGATTACTAAGTTTTTTATTTTATTTTATTTTTTGGTATTTGTTAGAAGCTTCTGAGTTTGCATATGAAATCTGGTAAGGTTGTATTCTGTTATGTAAAATAGTCATATTATTGAAACATTGTGTACATTAATTTCTTTCTTTCCATTACTTTGCAGGGAGGTATCCAATCATATTCAGGACACAATAGGAAAGGCTGTTATTTAAAGGAAACCTGTGATGATTCTTTGTGAGACAAATAAACCTTTGTAATGCAAATTTTCCTATTCTAATGTTTCTATTTTGCAAGTTTCCACTTTAATATATCAAGCTTGCTTATTCCAAAGTATATAACTCAACTTTACATAATAATGAAAACTCATACCTAATATATACTTGATCATTTTTAGCCTGGAAGAAAAATTCTCATCTTGCCCTTTATTCCCAAGTAGTTACTATGCCACTTATTCAAGTATTTGCCCAGAAAACAATTGCCAGGTGTTAGAGGTCAGTATCTGGAGTCAGACAGCCTGCGTTTTAAGTCTGCTTCTGCTGATTGCTAGCTGGGCAGCTTTGTCCCAAGTGCTCACTGTGCTAAGCCTCAGTTGCCTCATCTGTAAATATAGGATAATAATAGCACTTACTTTGTAGTAGTTGTGTAAGTATTGAATATGATGAGATATATACTACCTCACTATTAAGCACATACTTAACAGTGCATATACTACTAAATTTCAATTATTAGCATTATTCTCAAACCCTTCATATATTGTACGTTTTTTCTTTACCTATATAATAGATGCAGTATATTTTACCACATTTATGACTTCCTTGATTCCAGAGACTATATATAATGCTTATTTGTATGGTATCCTCCACACAATCTAGCAGAATATCTTGAACTAAGGTGTACTCAATATATATTTGTTATTTTACCAGTTCTTCATGATTCACAATAGAGATGTTTATATCTTTTGTGGTACTGGAGACTCAACCCAGGGGTGTTCCACCTCTGAACTACATCCTTAGCCCTTTTACAAACTTATTTTTGATATTTTTACATTCTCCAAATAGTATTCAGTTGAGCATATTTTAATAAAAGATAATTTTTTTACAAAGTAAAATATTTTTGTATGCTTAAAGTTTTCTAAACCATGTTTCATAATGCAATAGAAGATCTATATTAGCATTGTCTAGTGAAGATATTGAGCTTTACAGAATAAACACTCTTTCTAGGTGCCTGCAAACCTGTAATCTTCTGACTCAAACTGGCTTCAAACCTGTAATCCTCTGACTCAGCCTCCCAAGTATAGGGACTATAGGCATGTGTCACCACGCCTGGCTCATGTTAGAGAGATTTTTATTTGACTTCATAATAGACCATGACTAAGAGCAAGAATGCAAGATATAAGTGGTGGTATTAGGATCTTAAAGTTACAAGAAGGAGAATTACCCTGATTATCTTTAGGAATGGAAGTTTATTGCAAGAATACATGAGCAAATGAGGTAGAGAGGTCACTTATTAGTTGCATAGTCACTCTGGTGACTGGTGTTTCCAAGGCTTGGATATCTGCCTGGGTTTCGATCCTGGCTCTGTCAATTGCATGCTGTGTGACCTTGAGCAAGTTGCTAAAGCTCTTAGTGTCCTAGTTTCTTCATCTCAAAATTGTGACTAAAAATAGTATCTACCTCATAAGGATGAAACAAGATAATGCATGTAAATTGCTTACTGCAATGTTTGACCTATGGTAGATCCTCAGGAAGTGATGGCTACTTCATAGTAGCAGAAGTAGTTATAGTAATTTTTAGTGTATTTATTATTTCATATGACATAAAAAAATCAGAATATAGCTCAGGGTCATTCAGGATAACGTCCCCCAGGCGAATAATTTACCATCTCTTTTTCAACTAGAATTAATACTTCCCCAAATAGAAGATTTGATTTGGTTCGTTTGCCTTCAATGTGGAAAGCCCAAACCAGCTCAGAATTACATTTCCTCCCTCCAAACCAGCCTTTATTATGATTGTCTTTAAGTAACCCACCAATTCCAGATTCAGTCTGCTGGGGGTAGGCTAGTAGGATTTTCCCCCAAATTATCAAGGCATAACTGATATGCAAATTACTATATATATATTTAAAATATGCTGCTTGATGAGCATGGACACATGCACACCATCACCACACTAAACATTAAAGGTAACAAACTGGATTAGAAATGACAAGGGGATAAACAGATAAACAGAAATTAGACCACTTTCCTCAATAAAGATCTACCTCTAAGATGAGCACCACTTTGCCTTCATACACTCTTCTTTGAGCATATCCAGCCTAGTGACCCTGTTAAATAATTAGATCCAGAAAAAATCTGTTTTTAAGCACATGCACATGGTTTACTGCAGATTTCCCATTTTATCTTGCTTTATCAAGACTTCTTGAGATATTTCCTCTCTAGTCACCCCCATTGTGAGCTTTCTTAAGGCTTTGGGACTTTAAAATTCAGTAAGTCCAGGATTGAATCAAATGAATCTACATAATTAAGTCACATAGAACTTAAGAATCTGTACAGTAGGATATTAACAGTATTTGTTTCCAGAAGTCAGTCTTCTCCACTCTACACCAACTATGACTTTTACCTATCTGTGTAAGGTCCAGATAGAATGACTGGGTTATTCCAATTGAGTAAAAAAATTACCAAGGTTCCCATTGTGAAATCCTTTGCTATTATCATAGAAGACAGGCCAGTGGATAGGTGGAAATAATCAAGGAGGTCTTTGTAACTGAAAGTTGTCTTGAAGCCTGGTGGCTATTATCCCTGCCATAAAGTCATAAAACACACCATAGTTATATTTATATATTCACCCTTTCAGTATCGATATGGTTCAATTCAGATCTACTTCTCTCAAATTTTTCAAAGTTAGCTTAGGCTTAACCTTGATTGATTTTCAACAGTTTTTCTTTAAGATTTTTTCTTTTATAGTTTAGATCAGAGTTGAGGCAAAATACTTCACTTAAAAGTCATCTTTAAGATGTGAAATACTAATAGGTGACAAATATGGCATAGGATCAGGTAATGTGCAATAGATTTTATAGCTAAGGACCTAGAGATGTTGGAGCTACCCATCCTGCTTTCCCTAGTTTTTTAGGGTTTTATAGCAGGCACAGAACTATCATTCAGATCAATGGGCCTCTTGTGATCAACAGTGGCAAAGCACCTTATCAATCTCAAATAATCAGCGTCCTCTAAAGAGGATTCTGGGCCGGTATGAATAATGTTTCGAAGATAACCATGATAATTTGTGTTTCACACCTGAAGAAAGGCTGCAAATAACAGAGGAGAGAAAGTGAAATTACACAGAATAGCCTTGCTGTCCAGGTTCAGGAAACTATTTGGCATGTCTTGGTAGGTGATTCAAACTCATCACTGTTCATAATCTTCTGGTGTTTCTTAAAAGAGTAGCAATCCATGGCTCAAGCTGTGCTATTTTAAAAACAAATCAAAAGCACTAAAGTGACCCAATTGCTGCTCAGTGGCTGCTCTTAACTAAGAGCTGGACAGCTGGGGTTCATACTACAGCACTCTGGTTTAATTAATACCCTTCTTTGACAAGGTGCTTTTGCTACTCTCCCAAAGCATCTTAGATCACAGTGGGACAATCAATCTACATGCACAGTTACACTCGTTGCTTTTTTATTTCTCAGGATATCCCTAGTGTTCTAGATTTAACCCTTAAAAATGTTGCTTTCACGGATGAATAAAAATGTCCTGATGTTCAGATTAAACTGTTTTAAACAAAGCATTGTGCAAACCATTTCAAAATCATTAAACTGTATTTCTCTAAATATTGGATTTGAAGAAAAACACTTACACATTTGGATTTTCATTAAATGCTGGTGTTTCTTATATGCAGAAAAGAGGAAAAATTGGCCCTAGCCAGTTTTTTTTTTATTGTAAGATGTATCTGTTTTTTTTTTTTCTTTTGAATGCTACACTATTCTACTAGTACTTTAAAGAGACATGATCTCAGAGTATATCTCTAATATTTTTCTATTATATTCAATTTCCTTAAACCCAGTAGTGGGTTGAATAGGTAGATCTTGATCGTACAACAAAGACTAAAAAGAAGAATTAAGAATTTTATTATCTAAAATTCCAGAATTTTACACTATTTCTTTGGGGAGATTATAATATTCCAGTTCATTCAAGACACTCGTGATAATCAGTGGAAACTTGTTGACATTATGACAGCAACTGGCAATCAGTGTTTCTTGGTGTGCTACAGGCAGACAAATGAACAGAGTGAGCTCTCAAAGCTGAGCAAATCAGAGCCCAGCACAACTGATGCTTCAGTGAGTTAGCTGCGGAGTTCAATTACAAAGGATTGTGCTTCCTTTTGTGAACCTAACTACATTCAAATAATTTGGAACCTCAAGGGATTTATTTATTGAACTGTATGGAGTTTGCTGTATTTGCCTATCTTTTTTATTGGTGCGTTGTAATCATACATCTTTGTGAGGGACAAGCTGGTAGAGGCATACATGCACACATCTCTCATTTAAGCCTTTCCCAATTCTTGCCCCACACCTTGCCCCTCCCTTCTTCTCAAGTTCAGTTTAGTGATTGACTTTGATATGGTTGTGAAAGTCCATCATGTGCATTAGGGTGTTTCCCTACCCCCATCACCTTCAGTTAAGTCAGCTTCTTTGCTCATCTAAGGTTTCTCCTTCTTCATTTAGAGTCCCTCTTAAGTCCCACTATCTCCCTAGCTTCCACATATTAAGGAGAGCATATGATTTTTTACTTTTTGTGACTGACTAATGTCACTTAACATAATGTTTTCCAGTTCCATCCATTTCCCTGCAAATGACATGATTTTGTTTTTCTTTATTGGCTGAGTAAAATTCCATTGTGTACATATCCCAGAGTTTTGTAATCTATTCATCTATTGATGGACATCTTGGCTGGTTCTATAGTTTGGCAATTGTGAATTGTGCAGCTATAAACATAGGTACACATGCATTGGTCTGATAGTTTGGATTCCATTCTTTTGGGTCGATACCCAGAAATGGTATTGCTGGATCATATGGCAGGTTCATTCCCATTTGTCTGAGGATCCTCCATACTGTTTTCCATATTGCCTATCTTGACAGAGGCAATCATCATCTGTATTTGAATTAAATGCACTTTATTCACCACAAAAAAGAGACAGTAACCTTAAAGAATTCCTGTTGATGTCCTAGATTGCCAAAAGCATAAATAGTCTCCAGGTAGAATAAAGGACAGACTTTATAAAGGGCTTAAACAATGCTGTAAGAAGGAAGAGGGGGAAAAAAAAACTAGTACTGAGAAAATGAGGAGGAGAAGAAAAGGAAAATAATTTGCTCTCTTAGAGCTCTACAGTGGGGAAAAGTTTCTTCCAAGACAGTAAACCAAAGCAGTGAAGAAGATGAAGATAAGCAAAGCCAGGGTTGTGGAATTGGAGGAAGGAAGTTCTTGATAATGAAGAGATTCTGAAAAGAAGTCTTATACCGCTGGAGCTCTTTAATAGGCAGAAGGATTGTCTCATAGAAGTTGAATCAGGGTCTTTTAGAAACAAGAATGTAATACTTAGTAGTGTCCACAAGTATTTGGGGTTTCAGAGAATAGAGCTTCTAGCTATAAGAGAAAGAGGCAAGTGGTTTGATGACAGTCTTGAGAAATGTGTAAATAACTGGATATAACTCTATTACACATAGCCCTTCAGTAGGCATGCTACGCTAATGAAGGTTTTCTTAAGGTAAGTCCCCAGTCAAAAAGAATCCTGGATCTCTTGGAGAAGATCACACCATAAGTCCAAGATTCCATGATTTTCATAGGTAGAAAGTATAATGTTCTGGAAGGAGCAAAGAGTTTGGCTTTAGTCTTTGACAGAGTAAGGACCAAATCTTGGTACAGCCTCTCAACAAATTCATGAGGTACCTTATCTCAAGCTTCAGTTTTTTCACTTATCAAATGGGGAAATAATATGTGTCTCAGGTTTGTTGTAAGAAGTAAATGATATGCCATGCAAACATCTGATAATTGGCTCATAATTGGAATTTAATGAGTGGTATATATTTTTGTTATATCTTTCCAGGTAAAAGCAAGATATGACTCATGATAAGAAATGATTTATTGCTTCATACATGTCAGAGGGAACTGAATTGATAACTATTTACAAGGAGAATGAAAGAAATAAAGCAATCACCCACGGAAAAGCACCTGAATGGTCTTTGGAAGTAATATACAATGCTCACTATGACTGACCACATCTAATTCAATAGACTGAATGATGTGGAATGAATTGTACTATTCTATTGATTCTTTATACGATGAAGTTAACACTTGGGGAACTATTTATCATGATTATAAAAACTGTCATGGAAAAGGATTCATATCCATATGCTTTGTTTGGTTTTTCTGTGGTAAATGAATGAATTAATAGTTCTATTTGCTTTTCATTAATCCTTTGTGATAACCAAGCAATATCATAATTTTAATGCCCCATTTGTTCTTCAAATTCAAACAATTATTTCTTTTTAGTATTTCTGTTTACTTTCATATGCTATAGTATTTCTCAAAAAAATCAAACAATCATGGAAATTGGATGTAAGGTCACAAGAAAAAATGAAAACCAAATATGGCTGATAAATATTCCTTTGTTTTGATAATTTCAAAGCAGTCCCAACATAATCCATTCGCATATGCCACTACATTATTGCAATTTTCAATTTTTCTTCAGTTATGAAAAGTTTTTATATATTCCAATGATTATCATAACTTCACAACTTAGCACACATTAATGTCTTATAAGGAAACACATATTTACTTCTTTAAAGTTCCAGTGGAGTTTGCATTTGTTTGCAGCCATAAATTTTTCTCAGCCATTTATTTCTCCAGAATTAGAATAGCATCTATGAAAAAAGAACTCTAAAAGGCGCACTGGTCCATTTCACTTTATGTTTTGGCAAGAAACGTTGAGGGACACTTTTATTTCATATTCCTATACTCCCAGTGGCTGCAAAACTTCCAACAGCAGGATTTGGAGGATGCAACTGAAAATAAAAGCAGTATACTGAATTCTACTTATTAGCTGTGTGACATTGGGCTAGTCATTTAATTTCTAGGAGTTTCAGTTACTCAGTTGCCATTTCCGTATAAAGGAGGAACTTGTATTTGTGTGGATCCTGATAATCTCCTGTATGTTCAGATTTCATATGTTGGGATGTAAGAGTTGAGTTTGTCAGAGGAGAAAAATTCTTTTCCTTATTTTTTCTGAAAGTAAAAAACCTTTAGGAGCCGGGTGTGGTGGTGCACACTTGTAACCTCAGCATTTGGAAGGCTGAGACCGGAGGATCCGGGTTCTCGGCCAGCCTCAGCTACCTAGTGAGGCACTCCGCAACTTAGTGAGACCTGGTTTCAAAATAAAGAAAAAAAAATAGGGCTGGGGGTCTAGCTTGAAGGTAGAATGCCCCTGAGTTCAAACACCCCTGAGTTCAACCCCCAGTACTGAAACAAACAAACAAACAAACAAACAAAACAAAACCATTTAGGTCTGTGCAAGATGCCTCTTTTGTTACCTGATGTTTCTTGGTGTATGAAAATTCCTCTTTCTTGGGTAAAAGAAGATAAACCAGAGTGAAAACACTTCATATAATGCCAGTAACCTATTCATATGATTTTGAAATATCCAAAGTGCATTTTCACCTGTTCAGGAGGTGTGGGCAATCACTTTTGTGGTTTGTGGTTTCTCAATGATACCAAGATATAAGGTATAGAAACAATCTTAAAACCACACCTACAATTCTGTGGTTGTGAACACTACTAACAATATCTCATGCTTGTTCATGTAAATTTAGCTCAATGAAAAGTCTACCACCTGTTGCACTGTCATGGACAAGGAGTGCACCCCCTTTTTCTTAGTAAAAGTTCATTAAAATACACCCTGATTTTTTATAATTATAATTTTAACAAATGTGTGTTATAATAAGTGAAACAACACAAAGATGCCTTAAAATACTTAACTATTTCTCTGCACTCCTTCTGTCCCAGTCTGTACACTAAAGAAGCCAAATTTAACCAACTTGGGGTGCTTTTTTCACCACCATTCATTGTCCTCACACATGCACTTGTAAGTAGGTTCTTCCTCTAATTTGTACAAGGTACTGTGAGAATATAATTGTATCTTTGCTGTCAAAGGAATAGTTTGATTTTAATCGCCATCTTGTAATTTGCCACCTTGTAATTTGCCATCTTGAAATACTTGGATTCCTTCACCAAATTAGCATCTCAAGAGATTGTAGGTGCTGACCCTCCCCCAACTTCCCCTGTAGCTGACCGGGAAGAATGTGAAGCTGTAACTCCCACCAATAGGAGTTCAGCGCAGGAGGGGCTTTGCATTAGGGATATAAGACCCACCAGGTGCTTCCTCAGGTGTGCTCTCTCTTGTGTATGTGGGGGCACCCATTTTTGCAAAAAAGTAAAATCGCCTTGTCAAGCAATTTTTGAACACGTGCCTTTTTTTCTTGATGTTATGAAAAGTTATTTCTAACAGTACCATAAAACTCAAGGTGCATATTATCACTACTTCTCAGATTGGCAAAGTCCTTCTTACACATAAGAAGGGCTATCCTCCCCTGAGCCCACTCCCAGAGCTCAGCCTCCTTTACCATTTGTATGGTTCCCATTCCTTACAAATGAAAAGAAGCCATTCATTTCTAAAGAAAGCATTCTCTTGGGGGTGATGAGTAATCACAGCACTTCCTTCCTAGTAGCTATAAACTTTACTGTAGATATAAAATTTACTTTCCACACGATAACATTTGAATGATTTTGGTACCTAAACATTTAGCCTTATTGTGGGATACTGAGAGGATTCAAAAGTTTCTTTTGAAATGCTTTAACAATGCGAAAGAAAGGGAAGTTCAGGAGAAAAAAAAAAAAAAGAGCTGACTAAAATCTCACTTCCAAAGTGGTAGCCAGCCCATTTCACACAGTGCATCAACTTTGATCTCATTTGGAACTAGAAGTATTAGTTGCAGCAATAAAATGGAAATTTGGAGATGGCTAGATATACCATATTAGGAATAGGTTTAAAAAGCTATTACATTAAATGACCACAGCGTTTGTCTAGCTGTTGTGGTACATATAGCCCTGGCTCAATTTCTCACTAAAAATAATTAATGTGTTTGTAATTCTCGAGGAAATAACGTTTCTTATGTAAAGTAGTAGGTTCATTCTCTGCATGCTATGTTGATCCTGAAAGGCCACTCCCTAGACATAGTTTATAACGGGATGAAGAGCCAGCTCAGCAAGAAGTCAAGACTTCTGGATAATATAATGTGGAGACATTTTTTAACCTAATGGGACTCTGCATGACAAAAAATTTTAAGATGATAATCGTATTGGATAAATTATGATCTGCTAGTTCAACCCCCAGAAGGAAAGAATCCCTCTCTATATAATGTTGTCATAAGAGTTACCAGAAGATTTATAGCTTTTGCAGGAAGAGTTTAATATTTATCTATAAGAGTCTGAATTAGAGGTGTAGAATATGGACTAAAGCAGAAGATTACTTCAATGACTGCAAATTCTCATTCTTCTGGAGGCCTAAAGCATAGAAATGTCATTATTTTCTGAAAAGACCCTGAGATGAGTACAATTTTAATGGGGAGAATTAAAAGGAGAATTAAAAGTGTGTATTGAAGACTTTAAAAGAACCTCAGCAAGGACTTTCTTCAGAAATTGGGCACAATGACTCACAGGAATTGGGAATAATTATACCAACAGATTGCCAGTGGCACTTTCCTTGAGCTTCATATCTGAACAAAAGGGAAGCATTTGATAGTTCTTTTAATGATCAAGTCTTATCCAAAATATACACACAGAAGGAGTTTGTGTAGCTTGGATTCAATCATAGTTTAGACAGGTAGATCTCTAAATCAACAGAAAAGCAGCACCTCTCTTGAAGAAGTCTCCAGAGACATCTTACGTGATAAGCTTGTTAAGAAGCAGGATTATCATTAGTGTCAATAGACACAGGCAACTTAAGCAACAGATGTGGGTAATCCACAAGAACTTTGGCTTCCAACAACTGTCTTAGCTATGCCCAGCTGTGCATCTGCCAATGCTAATCCATCATAACACAACCTGCTATTTACCTTCCTCGCTCTGATAGGGATTTAAGAGGAAGATGAAAGAGAAAAGACCTATGAGGTAATTTCAAACTTTCTTGAATTTAAACTTTTTCCTTTTCCTTTCTATTACCTGGCATTATTGACAAGATAACATAATACCTAACATAATAATTGCAGCTGGAGTAATTGTCTGCTGCCAAAATTAATAAAGGGAAATAAAGTAGTTTTTGCTGGGTGTATTGTTTATAGTATTTTCTTATACTATACAGAACCATTTGATAGAAAGTAGACAAGAATGAAATTTGTTAGGCAGTTATCCATCTTTAATGTTCTGGCTCTTTCACATAAGGATGATCTATAAGGTATTCTTAAAAAGGATAAACTGCTAAGTGTAAGTAAAGCACCATAAGCAGTCCTCTAAAGGAAGTAAGATTTATGATAATCCTGCAAAAGTGAAAAGAGACAAAAAAGGAGAGAGAAAAAAGCCTGGATAAAGAAAAAATAGAAAATCACCACCACCATCAGCAACAAAACCCTGCCCAAATGCGTGTGTGTGTGTGTGTGTGTGTGTGTGTGTGTGTGTGTGTGTGTACGTATGCATGCATGTATGTGTATTTAAAGTCAGTGAAAGTAAGTGAGACATGTCATTAACAGTAAGATGTTTATTTCTACTAGGTGTCATCTCTCCCTTGTATTGCTTATATTTGTTAATTTGTGGTCCCTCACTAAATTGAAATTCAGAGGTCTATGCTAATGGAATGAGAGTCCTAGGTTCTATATCATGGCTACAGAGTAGTTCATATCTTGAATTCTACATGATGTTTTGATGTAGTTGCTTTGATGTAGCCATTGCCCTCATTTCCCTAAGTCAGGTCCTCACTGCAATTATGAAAAGGACTCTGGCCTCATGCTCAAGTTGGACCAAGAGTGTTTGTTGTGTTTATAAAAACTCAACATTTAAAAATTATGTTTATATGCAATTCTACATTAAAGATTTAAAATATCTACAATTTTAAGAGATCAACTTGAAATTACATTGGTGGCCTCATGGATATGAGAATATTTAAGGTTTCTCTAGAAGGAACAAAAGGGACCAGAAATGTATATGAGCTATATGATCATCTTCTTAGACAAACTAAAAATTTTTGGAGGAATAGGACGTAAATCCTTCTCCTCCTCCTCCCCCTCCTCTTCCTCCTCCTCCTCCTACTGTTTCTTCTTCTTTTTGCAGGGGGAGGGTACTAGAGTTTGAACTCAGGGGCATTCTACCTCTGAACCTGTGATCCTCCTGTCTCAACCTCCCAAGTACTGGGATTACAGGAGTGTGACACCACACCCGGCTACAAATCCTTCTTTTATGGGTCATTCCTATCGAAGGTTTCAATACTGTTTATGTTAAGCCTTATGAAATCACCATTTTTCTAGGTGAAAAATGACTTAATGCTGGCAATTTTATACGGTTCAACCTCAGATTTAATCTCCTATACCATACCTTACTTGAACATACTGGAGCAAATGTGGGAGCTTTGAGCGGACATACTTGGATTAAAATCCATGCTCTACCAACTATATGATTATGGGAAAGTATCATAATGCATCTGAACCTTAGTTTCTTTATCTGAAAAATGAAGACTAATAATCTACTTCATAACATGGCTCTGCAAAATGAATTAGGATAGCATGCAAAAAGCACCTTGCACAATGCTTGCAGTAAATAATAGTTACTATTATCCCAGAGAGGCCATTCTTAGAGATAGAATTATAAAAGTCATAAGGAGGTCATAGAGACAGAAAATGTCCTAGCCACTGCTTAGTGCTTGGATGTTTTGGGAAAATTACAGAGCAATTGCTAATGCATTCCTTTTAGGGTGATAAAAATGTTCTAATATTAGACTGTGGTGATAGTTACCCAAGTCTGAATATACTAAAAATCACTGAATAATACACTTTAAATGGGTGAATGGCATGCTATGAGAGTTATTGATCTCAAAATGCTATTTTTAAAAAGTCATAAAAGAGAGGTTCAACAGATTCAGAATCTGGCATACATAGACTTGATTCTTGCGTCAATCGCTAACTTTATACAGTCTCAGTTTCTTCCTCTGAAAAATGAAAATAATAATATCCATTTGTGGAGGAGATTAGAAAATGGCAGACTAATGGCATTGCATGCATACTGGCTGTTCCTGAGATGCATAATGAGATAGGGGACTAGGGGGAGGGGAACCTGGGTCCAACTCAGAGAGTCAGCAACCATGTGAGACCCAGAAATTTTAGAATAAAAAGAAAGAAGAAGAAGAAATAGGCTGCATCGGTATCAAGTGTATGGCTGTGCAGTAAGAGAGGGAAAACTTCCCTCTAGAGAACTGAAAGAAGGAATCCTTTTTAAGAAATTCAAACCAGCTGGGCATGGTGGCGCACGCTTGTAATCCCAATACTTGGGAGGCTGACACCAGAGGATCCAGGTTCAATCCCCAGTACCAAAAAAAAAAAAAAAAGAAAAGAAATTCAAACTCCATTCCTGGGCAAGTATATAGTCTGAGCAGAAAAGAGACTTAGCTACCATGTATGTCCTGGGAGAAGGGCTTACTTGTACTTCCCTGTGGATTCCGTGAGAAGTGGGAGCTGGTACCATCTTAAAAGGGACTTCATTGTCTAGAGTGTCTGCTGGGAAATCCTTGTGCTCTTTTTTTTTTCTTATATTTTTTCCAAAAACCCAGTGGCCACTTTTTCATTTATTTTCCCTTGGTTGGTAGGTGTAGAGGTCAAAAACCAACCGTTGCTCAGGAGTGAGACTGTGGCACAAATCCACTGGGAGCTTTGCACTGAAGCAGCCTGCTGGCAGGCCTTTGAAATTAGAGGTGAATAAGTATGCTGGCGTGCACACACCCTTTGTAGTCTCGCAGCATTTCTTCTGTCCAAATAGAGGGATTTTGAGGGCTGTTATTCAGTGTCGAACTTGCAGAGACATCTTGGCCACTCGAAAGCAAAATGAGATATATACTATTAGACCCAGAGGTACAGCATTTCCCACAGGGCACAAAAAGCTACCCTCCTAGTCAAGGAGAGATCTGCCTGCTCCATCAAGGATGCTTTTTGGGTCAGCTGCTCATACCCTCCTGAGAACTTTGAGGCATTTGGGAATGCCAGAGCCAACCTTGTTCATGCCAGAGGCGGCTCACTCCAGGTTGGTAGGGATTGGTATAAAAACCTGAGTTCTGGAAAGCTTTTGAATCTGAAGACTGAGGTAGATGTGTGAAGGACTACCAACATGGAGATGGCTGGTGGAGGCCGCTACCTTCACACCTAAAGACACGCAGTGGTCATGCAGTTGAGCCTAGAACATTTCCTATACCTCCCGGTGTGTGGCATAATCCAAAGCCAGAAGGCATAGTAAGAAATCTGTCCATCTCCAATACTCCAGCGAAGAGAATTTTAGACCTTTTAATGTTTGCCTTTTAATTTCCCTGGTATAATTATATGGGATTGCTTGGTATGTTCTCTCCTATTGGGCACTGCATATCTTTCCACAATTTTTATGAATTTTTCTTTAATGGTGTAATTTGTTAATTGGAGTTATTCATTCTATCACTTTTTCAATTTTTTGTACTCTTTCCCTCTTTTTTTCCTTTCCTCACTTTAGTCTCTTTCCTCCACCTCTCTGTTTTTAATGCTATAATGTCTCAACTGCATTCATTTGTTCTATCTTCTATTCTTCCCCTTTTCAATACTGTTCCCTCTCTTTTTCCTCTCTTCACTTTTTCTTACGTCTCTTCCCCTTCCCTTTTTGATTCTTCTTTCTCTTTTATTTTCATGCTTTATGTAGTTTAATATAATTTTACTATCTTTAAGACCTAAATTTTCTGCCTATTATAGGGCATTACTTTTCCACTTCTAGACTAATGAAGTTGTAAAGAACATTTAAGATAAGTATATATGGTTTATTAGTATACGGTTGGATCTCACTTTATCAAAGTTACTGGTGATCATGATCTCCTTTCAAGGTGCAGCTAGAAATTTATCATAGCACCATGAACATTTTGAATGGGGGCTTTCAGGCTGAGAGATACCCCCAGCCTGGGAAATAATAGTAAAGAGAAGGAAGCTCACTAAAATACTCATTTGTGATAGTGGAAGAAATATCTATCTCAGAAAATGTGCAAATCTCAATATAAAAACATTGGAAACATAACTAAAAAGGAAATAAGATGCCTTCCAATGTTTATAACCTTCCGATAGATAACTGTATCTACAGGTATTGCAGTGCAGGAAATGCTGGGCAAAGAATTCAAAAAGTTGATTTTTTCAAATGATCGATTAATTAAAAGAAAATTTAAGGATGACCTGGGGGAAAATGCAGGATATGAAAGTGTATTTCAATAAAGAGATAGAGATTCTGAAAAAGAACTGAAAAGAAATCCTAGAAATGAAAAATTTAACTATATAAACTCAGATATAAATTTATAAATTCAGTTGAGAATCCAACCAATGGATTAGGTTAAGCAGAAAACAACTTCAGGGCTTGAAAATAATGTATATGAGCTTGAACATTTAGACAGCAATAAAGAATAAAGAAGTTATGATCAGAGTATACATGGCCAGATGTTGTGGCGCATGCTTGTAATCCCAGTACTTGGGAGGCTGAGATAGGAGGATCGCAGGTTTGAGGACAGCCTCAGCAGGTAGTAAGACTCTCATCAACCTAGTGAGACCCTGTTTCTAAATAAGAAATAAAATCGGGCTGAGGGTGTAGCTCGAAGGTAGAATGCCTCTGAGTTCAATCCCCAGTACCACAAAAAAATTGTACATAAACACTTAGAAACTTAGAAACAATAAGAGACTAATTTAAGATTCATAAGTCTTGAGGAAAGAGTAGACATACAGAATAATGGAATAGATAACCTATTTCGTGAAATGATAACAGAAAAACTTACAAACCTTAGGAATGGAATCAACATTGAGATTTTGGTGGCCTTTAAAACCTCAAATAGACAGTACCAGGAACGACATCTCCATGACACATTATAGCTAAAATATTAAATTCCAGAACCAAACCAAACTAAAACCAAACCAAACAAAAAAACTTTAAATATGCATGAGAAAAACACCAAGTCACTTGTAAAGGCAAACTTATCAGAATAGCAGCAGAATGCTAAGTAGAAACACTAAAGGCCAGGAGGGCTTGAAATGATGCTTTTCAGTTCTGAAGGAAAATAACTACAAAACTAGACCACTATATGCAGCAAAGCTATCCTTCAGGATCAAAGGGAAAATGCAAACCTTCAGAGATAAACCAAAACTAAAGGAATCAGAAGATTCTTAAAGGAATCCTGTACACAGAAGAATAGGATAAAATAATACAAGAGAGCATAGGAAAGAATAAATCTTATTAGAAGACTAGATAAGCAAGCAAGAGTTAATAATGAATCACATATTAGAAATACAGTGAAATGACAGGAAGCAATACATATATTTCTATGAGAGCGCTGAGTGTAAATGGCCTTACTTCTCTACTTAAAAGACATATATTGGCAGACTGGATTAAAAAATAAGACCTAAATCTATGTTGTGTGCAAGAAACACACCTCATCAACAAAGACATTTATAGACCGAAAGTGAAAAGATGGAAAACAATATTCAATGCAAGTGTAATCAGGAGTAGCTATTCTCATATACAACAAAATAGACTTAACACTAATAAATAATAAGGGACAGCTGGGCATGGTGGCGCACGCTTGTAATCCCAGCATTTGGGAGGCTGAGACTGGAGGATCCGGGTTTGCGGCCAGCCTCAGCTACCTAGTGAGGCCCTCCACAACTTAGGAAGACCCTGTTTCAAAATAAAGAATAGAAAATAGGGCTGGGGGTATAGCTCGGAGGTAGAATGCCCCTGAGTTCAATCCCCAGTACCAAAATAATAATAATAATAATAAGGGACAGATAGACCCCAATACATGAGTAGTGGGTGACTTAAATGTACCACTCTTAGTAATAGATAGGTCATCCATAGAAAAAATTAATGAAGAGTTAAATACTACTTTTGATCAAATGATCTTGATAGACATCTAAAAAATATCTTACCAAACCACAACTGAATATATTTTCTTTTCAGGTGTTCATACACATCTCTAAAATAAATCATATATTATGCCACAAAGCACGTCTTAGTAAATATGAAAAATCAAAATGCTTCCTTGAATCTTCTCAGATACTAATGGGGTTAAATTAGAAATCAACAGCAAGGAAAAATATAGAAGTCATACAAACACATGGAGATTGAACAATACACTTTTGAATAATTATTGGATTGTCAAAAATCAAGGAAAAATTAAAACATGATTATAATAAAATGAGCATTGGAAATAGAATATACAAGAGCCTATAGGATACAATGCAGGCAGCTCTAAAAGGAAAGTTTATACATTTATGAGTATCCAAATAAAAAATCAGAAAGTTGTCAAGTAACCCAATGATGTATCGCAATGTTTCAGAAATACAAGAACAAACCAATGCCAAAATCACTAGAAGGAAAGAAATAATAAACATTGGAGCTGATATTAATATGAAATGGACTAAGGGACTAAAAAACACTACAAAATCAGAAACTTTACAATTACTGTAACATAGAACCAACTCTTGAACATATAGGCACTGGTAGACACTTCTTCAATAAGACTCCCAAAGCTCAAGAAATAAAACTGAAAATTAACAAAGCGAGTAGCTTCAAATTAAAAACTTTCTATATGGCAAAGGAAACAATCAAGCGTCTGAAGAGAGAGCCTTCATAATGGGAGAAAATTTTGCCAGCTTCTCCTATGATAGAGGATTAATATCAAGAATATAAAAAGAACTTTAAAAACTTAACACTAAAATAAGACAAAAGCAAATAACTTACTCACTCAGATAAGGGGCAATTTGAGAATAGACACTTCTCAAAAGAAGAAATACAAATGGCTAGTAAATATATGAAAAATATCCAATATCATTAGCAATCAGAGAAATGCAACTCAAAACTACACTGAGATTCCATTTAACTAATTAACATGACAGTCATCAGGAATACAAACAATACTAAATGTTGGCGAGGATGTGGGGAAATAGGAACTCCCATACACTATTGGACACTGTTGGTGCGACTGGAAATTAGTACAACCACTGTGGAGATTAGTAATAAAGGATCCTCAAAAGACTAGGAATGAAACCACCCTATGACTCAGCTATACCACTCCTTAGTATCTTTCCAAAAGAATTAAAGTCAGAATATCATAGTGCTATATGCATATCCATGTTTATAGCAGCTACCAATCTCATTAATATGTATGGCAAATGGGGGAGATTCAAGTACTTTGTGCAGGTGTGGTTTTTATTCACTTTGAACTTCACTATGATGTATAATTACAATGCACTAATAAAATTCTATTAAAAACACAAAAGAGCATTGAAGCAGAGTTGATTCTTTGAAAAGATAAAAAAGATTGATAAACTCTTTGCCCTTAAAACTAAAAAAATAGGGAAAAATCACAAATTAATAAAATTAGAGATAAAAATGGAGATAATATAACAGATACCACCAAAATTCAAGGTGTCATTAGGGAATATTTTGAAAAATTATATTCCAATGAATTGGAAAATCTAGAAGTGATGGATAAATTTCTGGCCGCATACAATCTACCAAAATTAAACCAAGAGGACATAGGAAAACAAAATAGACCGATAACAAGCACTGAGATTGAAACAGTAATACCCCCCACTGAAAAGAATAGCCAAGGACTAGATGGAATCACAGCAGAATTTTTAAATATCTTTAAAGAAAAACTTATGCTAATGCTATTCAAATTCCTACATGAAACAGAAAGGGAGAGAATACTTCCAAACTCATCCTATAAAGGCAAAATCACTCTAATACTAAAACTGGATAAGGACAAATCAAAAAAAGAAAATACAGACTAATAGACTTGACAAACATGGATGTGGAAGTCCTTAAAAATATTTGCAAATTGAATTCAGCCACACATTTAAAAAGATCTTACACCATTATCAAGCTGGTTTCATGCCAGAGATACAAGGATATTTGCTTCAATATTCACAAATCCATAAACATGATACACTACATAAGCAGAATGAATAACAAAAATTACATGATCATCTCAATAGGTGCAAAAAAAAAAAACCCCTTTGACAAAATTCTACACACCTTTATAATAAATCCTAAAAAAGCTAGGGATAGAAGGAATTTACCTCGACGTGATAATCTATACATGATAAATCCAAGGCCAAAATTATATTGAATGGGAACAAAATGAAAGCATTTTCTCTAAACCAGGAACAAGACAAGGATGTCTGATCTCACTACCGTAATTCAAAAGAGTACTTGAAAATTTTCTCTGAGTAATTAGGCAAGAAAAAGAAATAAAAGGGATACAAATAGGAAAAGATGTCAAATTATCCCTGTTTGCGGATAAAATGATTCTATGTGTAGAAGACCCTAAAAGATCTACCAGAAAACTTTTAGTCCTGACAAACAAATTCAGTAAAGTAGCAAGATACAAAATAAATCTACAAAATTCAATAGCTTTTTAAGTATACCAATAATGAATCTGCTGACAATAAATCAGGAAAACAATTCCATTCACAATAGCCTCAAAAAATAAGCAAACAAAATATCCCACCTAGAAATAAGTCTAACCAAGGTGCTAAAAGAGGAAAATTATAGAACACTGAAGAAAGAAATTGAGGAAGATGCTAGAAGATGGAAGGACCTTTCATGTTCATGGCTATGCAGAATTAATATTGTTAAAATAGCCATATTATCCAAAACAATCTATCAATTCAGTGCAATCTCAATCAACATGCTAATGATATTCTTTAGAGAACTAGAAAAAATACAGTCCTAAAATTCATAGGGAAGAAAAACAGACCCAGAATAGCCAAAGCAATTCTGAGTAAAAATAGTGATACTAGAGGCATCACAATACCTGTTTTCAAACCACATAGGCATATATATATATATTTGAGATATATATATGTATAGATATATATATGTGTATATATATATCTCAAAAACAACATGTTACTGGCATAAAAACATATACTAATGAAATAGAATGGAAGACATAGAGACAAATTCATACATTCCTTGACAAAGGCACTAAAACATATATTGGAGAAAAGACAACTTTTTAACAAATCATATTAGGGAAATTTGATATCCATATATGGAAGAATGAAACTAGATCCCTATCTATATCTCTTCCTGCACAAAATTTAAATCTAAATGGACCAAAGACCTAGGCATAAGCCAGAGACTCTGCAAATGCTAGATAAAATAAACACTCCAATATACATTGTCCAGGCAACAACTTCTTGAATAAGACTTCTTTTTTTTTTTTTTGCAGTACTGGGGATTGAACTCAGGGGCATTCTACCTCCGAGCTATACCCCCAGCCCTATTTTTTATTCTTTATTTTGAAACAGGGTCTCACTAAGTTGCGGAGTGCCTCACTAGGTAGCTGAGGCTGGCCGAGAACCCGGATCCTCCAGTCTCAGCCTCCCGAATGCTGGGATTACAAGCGTGCGCCACCACGCCCGGCTCTTGAATAAGACTTCTTGAATAACAACTTCTTGAATAAGACTTCTATAGCTGAGGAAATAATACCAATAATCAATAAATGGGATGATATCACATTAAAAGGCTTATCCACAGCAAAGGAAACAATAATATGAACAGAGAGCCTATAGAATGGGAGAAAATCTTTGCCAGCTAGTCTTCCAACAGAGAATTAATATCTACAATATATAAAGAATTTTAAAAAACTCAGCATTGAAAAATCAAATTACCTATTCATTAAATTTGCCAATGAACTAAATAGACATCTTTCAAAAGAAGTACAAATGGCCAACATTTATATGAAAAAATGTTCAGCATCTTTAGCCATCAGGAAAATACAAATCAAAACTACAAAGAAATTCAGTGTAACTCTGATCAGAATGGCAATCATTAAGATTACAAATAATAATAAATCTTGGTAAGGATGCAGGGAAAAAAGAAACTGGGATACACTGTTGGTGGGAATGTAAATAAGTATGGCTGCTATGCAAATCATTATGGAGTTTCCTCAAAAAACCAAAAGAAAACAAAAAACAAAACTAAAGATATAGTAACTACCATATGATCCATCTACACTATTTCTGAGATACAAACATACCCGTGTTTATCACAACACAATTTCCCATAGTCATGTTTTGGGATTAGCCTTGGTGTTCATCAACAGATAGATGGATAAAGAAAATATGGTATACATCACAATGAAATCCAGTGTCCTGTATAATTAATATGCACCAATAAAAACAAAAAGGAAAAACATTCATAAACAGGGATACACAGAGAAAAAGTTAGAGCAAGAGCCCAAAGCTATTTAGGAAAAAATACTTAAATTTGGCCTTTCACAAGGCTCTTTTATAAGCTTGGAAAAGACAAACAAACCAACCTCTAAGTACTTCTTGAATTAATCCCGTTTAGGATGAGACAGTCATCACGAAGCATTATTTCTAATTGGCTATTTCTGGTGCTAGCCACAGGGAAAAACGTTGTTTCTTGCTATTCTGCATCTGGCAAACATCTAGTTTTGATATAACAAATGTCATGAAGTAAAGATTTATTTGAAGATTGACTTCACAATTGAAGAAAAAGCTCCAATTGACAGTCTGTTTGGCGGCCTGGCATCTTAAGCCTCCCAGTGTTTGGCGCATAGTCATGTGAATAAGGAAGCTGTGTTCCCCCACACTTTCTCATTCCAATCGCACGAGCTCCACGTGAGTCTGGTTTTGAACAGCAGCACAGCTTGGACAATGTTCAATCACCACACAGAGTCTGAACTATGTAAAAAGCAGACCGGGGAGGCCTAAAAAGAGGACATAATAGTAACTTGCCCAGATGATCAAATTACATTTTCCTCTTCTAACTGTTAAACAGTTACAGGGACACCATTTGGAGATGCCTTTGGGTCCTATTGAATCCCTCTGTAGAAACTAAGCATTTGCTAATAGAGGGCCAGACACTTATGCAGGGAATTTTATCCACAGAACTTTATTGGATGCAAATCTGGACAAAAAGGGATTCCAGTTTTGCATACTGCATTATGATGCATTTGTAAATAGCCTATCCTCTGTTATGGATAATTTCTTAATCCAAAATTGTTATTCAGTGAATTGGGTTTTTACCGCTGTACTACTGTCTCTACAATTTATGCATAAGATAAGAATAGTCATCAAGGATTATAGATCAGCGGTTGGTTCCATCTTCATTTACAAATTGCTCTCTGTAGATGCAATATCTTGCTGTTTAAATGTATTTGTTTCATCATCAGAACCTATGAATCACAGCCAGGATTAATTTGCAACAATAAGGTGTTAGAATGCACCCAAGCTACCTGCACTGAACTGACTTTTATCCCCACTCTGGCAGGACATTGGAGGTAGATTAGAGCAAAGAAGGTGAGCTCCTACAAACTTGTGAGAAAGGTAGCACTTTTCAGTAGTACTTTTCCAGTCTTTTTTTCCCTCAGTCACTCAATACCCATTGTTGATTTCTGGGTATTCAGATCTGGACACTGCTAAATATCATGGAAATCAATTCTACAAGGCAGTCCACAACTCTTGAGTCTTTTTCTTCTTTGGTCCCCCCCATATAAATGTACCTATCCTGTATTTCTAACTCTTCAATTTATCCTATTTTATGGCTAGCCTGAGCTAAGGATTTGAAGCTTTGAAAGAGTTCTATGTCTTGCTCCCTTGACGAAGCATTTACATTGTTACGGAAAAGACAACAAGAGACAGGAGACATGGTCCAACGGCATAAAGAGAAAGCTTCAATGCAAGCCTCGGAGGGACTTTCTCTGGCAGAATAGAGCCACCTGTACAGTATATAGTGGGCATTTTTAGGACAGAGGAAGGGGTCAGTCTATAGAGGACCTAATTGGGGACTAGTATGGATAGATGTTGACTGAGTCAAACTAATACAATGCTTTAATGCTTCATTAGTATATTGGGCCATTAAGTGACAGTTGTACAAAGAACAAGTGTTAGGCACCTTCCTGGTAAGGGCCTGGTGGAAAGCACTGTTAGGGGTATACAAGAGTTTGTTCTTTGTGGTTTTCCTGTTATGCTAGCACAGAGGAAGGAAAGTTCTAGCAAACTGTTGCTGGCTGCTTCTTACATAGATTTTTAACTGGGGTCCTTGAATTACAGTAAATTCGGTCAGGGAAAGATTTTAGTTCATAGGAAATTTCTTTTATGCCCCTTAAATAATATTGAATAGATGATGGCAGAACTATATCTATATTTGTATCTACCTATTAGCATAATAAAGTATATTCCATATGAAGAGGAACTGCTATCAACAAAGATATAATATGCCACAAGAACGTAAAAAATTAAATTTTAATGAAGCTTGACTGTGAACCACAGCTAAATACTAGCAGCAGAAAGACGAGGCTCTGTGAGTGTTAGTTATATCCACAAGCCCATGGCTATTGATGTGGAATTGGAAAGAATAACTTGAAATTCTCGAACATTCGAGTCATAGCCGTGTTGAATACAGACAAATAATATCTACGAGGCTTGTAATTTAGATATGTATACAAGTATATAAAAGGACACATATCTCTATACTCCAAAACTTTACATGTACAAATTATACATCATTTAGGACTTAGAACAAATTTATCTCCAATCATTTTGAGACTATGTTATCTATGGTAAAAGAGCACTTTTTCTTAATTAAATCAATCAAGAAAACTGAGAAAGAATTTATTAAATGTAAGATATGCTTATTTCTACATAAATTAATGAAAAATATAAGTGGAATATGGTGATATAAATTATCCTTGAAGCAAATATTGGTAGTTATGTTACTTAAAACCAACTTTTTGCACACTTTCTAGAAAAGCCCATTATAATTTTTGGGTACAACTTGGAATATCTTGTTTATATCCAATAGTATTCCCTAATTATTTCAGACACAGCTATTTCTTCATACAATTTAAACATTTTAGTTTCCTTAATTTTCAAATTATCAAATAATAACTGTAGACAATTAAAAGGTATAGTATGGTAATTTGATATATATTTACAATGTGGAGTGATTAAGTCAAGCTAATCGCTTTTCTAATTATTCCTCCACTGAGGTGATAAGGCATAATTTAGATAGAAGGATGTATTCTACACACAGAATTCACACATTATCACTTAAACTAATACTTTTTTTTTGGCTTTTGAAATAATGAAGAGAGTGGAAGATTCACAAGTGTGTGGAAAATCTAATATATCTTCATGAATTTTACTGGTTACTCTAAATCATACACTGTAGAGAACATTTTCAACTGTTAAGATTAATTGGGGAAGAAAGGAAGAGATTTCCTTTTCTGCAATATAATAGGTCATGCTTTTAAATATAAAAAGCATGGAATTTAGATCCATAATTCACTAAAATTAAATAGTCTACATTTTAATTGGAACATATTAGTTACTGATTGCATGCAAGAGTTTGTGCTAAGAGAATATGGGAATACAAAGATGAAAGTGCTGAACTCTGTTGTAATTTACAATCTTATGGGAAGTAAGGTACATAAATGAGTATGTAAAAAATCAAAGTTACATGATATTAATACCTATTTCTTATTTTAAGGGCATATATTTTTCTTAAATGTTTTCTCAAGAGAAACATTACCTACTCCTAATTTGACAGTATTATTGGAAGAAAAAACCTCCCATATGACTTCAGTTTTGTAGGATTTTCTTCTTGGCATTCTGTCTCAAAATTTCCATATGATTTTCCCCCAGGCACCTAGTTCTCCTTGATCCTGTGGCAATCAATTTCACTCTCAGTGTATCATCAGCTTTGGACAAAGCCATGATGCTTGGTATTATTACAATTACAACATATTTTATTTGGGGAGGAACTTCTTTATCAGAGTATAGATGTCCTTCAAATTTCTTTTCATTTGAAAATGGCAGAGAAGTAACAGTTATAAAGAGTGGCAGGAGTATAACATGGAGGGTAAATTGCATGTTAATAGTCAAAGCCAGAGGCAATTGTGCCAACTTTGAAGGCCAAGAGAATCATATCGAGACAACCATAATCAAAGAAGTAAGAAGTCATACTCCCCTTAATGTGAAGTAGACATTATTTTTTCTCCCTGGCTAAACAACAAAATTTCATAAGCATAAGCTGCACTGTTCTCTGGTCCCCTAATTGGCAGAATATTCTGCTGACTTGTACGCTATGCTCATACTGCTCATTAAGGTCACATTTTATTAGTAGTTTTGACTTACTTAGCAGATCTACATTAGTAGGTCTGAAACTAGTACTACAATAGGCTCAGGAACAGAAATTCAGAAAAAAAGTCAAGCAGAGACAATTAAGAAAATGAGACTTTGGTTGTACTTTTTGGCACATAAAGTTGGATTTAAAGTTATAACACTAACCTGAGTTACTAAGAAACAGATGACACTATACTCCATTTGAATCCAAGACACCAGATGGTTGAACAAAGAAAGAATGGCAAAGAAAAATATTCCTACTATTGTCCTTTCAAATATTAATTTGTTAACTTTCCAGTTCCGATACTGATGAAATAACTGGAATTAGTTTAATCCTCACTCCGAAATCAATTATGAGATCCAGGTCTATGCAGTTTTTATTCTAAAATTGCTGTGAAGAATATGAACTGTGCATCATTTATAAATACAGAAAGATTGGCTTTAGGAGTGAAATAATGAAATTCAAGTATGGCAATAAAGATGGAAATTAAGTGGAGAGATTCTGACAAACATGAAACTATAGAAGGAGAAACCCCAAACTTGCATAAACTACTCTTAATTCTTGCATGCTCCATGAGACATGCATTAATGGGAGAGACTCCAAAGAGTTCAGGACAAACAAAGATCTAGAAGACTGAAAATGCCGCACAAATAATTCACCAAATACCTACTGTGGAAAAGACACAGTTTGGCGTTTTACAGAGCTTGGTAAACATCTTGAGATTGCCTCTGAGATCCCAGAATTGTCATGCCTTCTGTAAAAGTTATGTTTCAATAATAATGAATTAACCTTATGAAAAAGGGAAAAACTAAAAATGAGTCATGCTAAGAGAACATAAAACCAAGCCTTCATAAATTCAACTTGATCAGTTGGTAATTACAGTGAGCACTCTTCAGAAGAATATAACGGAATCCGGGATCCCTACAATGAATATCTACCACTTGTAGTATACATTATTAAAAAAACAAACAAATGAAAAAAAAAAACTATAACACTGACAGAGAAAAAGGAAAATTTGATCTAAAGCAAGAGAAAGCATGATGAGTGAAAAATAAATTTTAGATGACCCAGATTATGTAATTAACAAAAAAAGATTTTAAAGCAGCCATTATAAATATCAAAGTCTTTGAGAAAAAGATTATGAAAATGAGTTAAGAGTTGAAAAATCTCAGTGATGATATAGAATCTATAAAAAATTAAATGAACATATTGGGATTTAAAAGTAAAATATTAGGTACAAAAATATCTGTGTAAGTATAGCAACAAGTTGAGAATAATAGAAGTAAGGGTCAATAAACTAAAAAATGTATTAGTCAAAATTATCCATATGAAGAGCAATGAGAAGGAAAGAGTGATACAAAAATGAAAAGTATCAGTGACTTCTAAGATATGAAATATCTAAAATACATGAAATTGAAGTCCCATCATTTAGGAGAGAGACAGTGTGGCATAAAATGCTGTATAATAGTTAAACATTTTCCAATTTAGTAAAAAAAAAGAAAAGAAAATCACAAAACAAAATAAAAAACAAACATTGATTTACAGATTCAGAAAGGAAGCCCGGAGTAGTATAATTAGAAACACATGTAGACATATTGTAATCAAATTGTGAAAATAAAAAATAAAGGGATAACATTGAGAACATCAGAAAAATCAAACATATTAATTACAGGGAAAGAATGATATGTTATGGGTAATAGTTCACAAAAAGACAATGGAAATTTTATAAAAAAGGAATCACATTTTAAAGTTCTGGGAAAAGGCTGTCAACCCAGAATTCAATGTTCAATGAATATATTTAGAAATGAGGGTGAAATAAAAGTTTCAGATAAACAGAAGCCAAGAAAATTTGTTACCAGAGTATTTAAGCTAGAAGAAATATTAAGTAAGTTCGTCAGAGTGAGGAAAATTATAAAAAGTGAAAACTTACATCTACAGGGAGAATTAAGTGCATTAGGAATGATAAATATGTAGGTAAATTTAAACAATCCTCTCAATAACTTAAAAATTGACTGTTTAAAGCAAAACCATTGCATTGTGAGATACTTTATTTTTTTATTATGCTTTTATCGGTGCATTATAGTCTCACATCATAATGTAAATCATGTTGACAATGATCTACATGCACACAGCACTTGGTGCCTCTCTCCGCTGCCCACTGCCGCCTTATCTCCCCCTTCCCCAGACAGAGTACAGAGATTGACATTGGTATTTTCACATATGCACACATACCCAATGATAGTAATTTGTTCAATGAACCTCTCTCTTCCCCTTTCCCTTCCCCTTCCCTTAGGCCACCCCCCTGGCTCCACTGAGGTTTCTCCTTCATTATCTGGAGGCCCTCTGGGAACCCTTACTCCCTAGCTTGAGCCTATTAGAGAACACATATGCCTCTTCACTTTCTGTGACTGGCTAATCTCACTTAACATAATGTTCTCCAGGTCCTTCCATTTTCTTGCAACAACACAACAATGTTATACTTGGAGTGAAGCAATGCTACACAAACTGGGACTTCTCCAAGGAGGAGAAGAGTCTTCAAGTCAAAGTGGTTTCTGATTTTTCTTAGACCAATATCAGAAACCATGCATGGATATCACAAAAGTAATTCAGCTGTTCCTGGTGAAAGAATCTCATAATTCTCAGATTAGAGAATGAGAATTCATTTCATTAGCACCAATGAGTAAAGACAACAGAAGAATGGATTACAAAACTATGGGATATGTACACAATGGAATTTTACTCAGCCATAAAGAAGAACAAAATCATGTTATTTGCAAGGAAATGGAGGGAACTGGAAAACATTATGTTAAGTGAGATTAGTCAGTCACTAAAAGTTAAAAATCAAATGCTCTCCCTAATATGTGGAAGCTAGGGAGAAAATGGGA
>PVLC010001933.1:0-43119 GCA_004027655.1 Graphiurus murinus
CTCAGCTACCTAGTGAGGCACTCCGCAACTTAGTGAGACTCGGTTTCAAAATAAAGAATAAAAAATAGGGTTGGGGGTATAGCTCGGAGGTAGAATGCCCCTGAGTTCAATCCCCAGTACCGCAAAAAAAAAAAAAAAAAAAAAAAAAAAAAAAAAAAAAAAAAAAAAAAAAAAAAAAAAAAAAAAAAAAAAAAAAAAAAAAAAAAAAAAAAAAAAAAAAAAAAAAAAAAAAAAAAAAAGTAGATTGCAGTGCAGATTTATTACCAACACCTACCTAGAATCCATACAGCACCTACCTGCTGCCTATTTCATCCCCTTTCGTACTTGTTTATTCTTCTCATCTACCTTTGTTTTTATTCTTGATGGTTAAGATTTTTCTGATATTAGGACTTTTGTATAAGCTTTATCTGATCCCAGAAATAGCCTCCTCTAAAGATTTGCATGACTTTTTCCTTAACATCATTCAAACTATGGCTCAGATATCCTGTTTTCAAAAAAACAAACCATGCCTGATGTACCTTTTCAAAGAAGGCCCTCCATCCTTCCCAGTTATTGTCTATACCATTATCCTGCTTATCATATCCAAAGCCTTGGTTCTCTCTTTCAGTCAGCACCCTCCCTGATATAATCCAAGAACAACTAATCACACACTACTTAGAGTAAGGAAGATTTGTTTGATCACAGTTCTGGAGATTTCAGAGGTTCAGTCAATTTAGGCCAGTTAGCTCTGAGGAGCTCAGGTCATGGCAGTGGGAGGCAGAGAAAGGGAGCGAGCAAGTGCTTTGCTAACACTATGGAGGCAAGAAGGAACAATCAAACAAGGGGATTAAAAACACAAGCACAGTTCCTAAATTCCACATTCCCAAGGACTCACCCCCTCCAGTCATTCCCCACCTGCCTGTGTTACCACCCAGTAAATCCATTACAGTGAATATATCTACCAATGATAGTAGAACCCTCATTGCTTAATTATATCAACTCAACATGAATTCATGAGCTCTTCAGGGGACACTATATTTCTAAATCATGATAATATCTGAAATAATTGAGTTCATTTATTTGTTTATGCATTTAGTAACTGCCTCCCATAATCCAATCTGCAGTAGGCTATACATTGTATAAGAATGGGGACATTCCTTATCTTTTTTAACCTTTTTATTTCTAGGTCCTAGAACCTTGATGGCAGGAAGAAGATGCTCAATAAATAAGTGTTGAATGAAATAATCATTGTTTTCTCTCTTAAAGTTCTGATGTGAGCTGTGCAAGGTGGTAAACAGATGTAATTCCTGTACTTGGGAGACTGAGACAGAAGTATCACAGGTACGAGGTCAACCTCAGCTATTTAGCAAGACCTTCAGCAACTTAGCAAGACTGTCAGTAATTTAGCAAGACCTTGTTTCAAAATAAAAAATAAAAAGGGAGTAGTGGCGTAGTTGGTGTAGTTGAGAGGTAGAATGCTCCTGAATTCAATACCTGTACCAAAACATAACAAAACAAAACCTCTAACGTGGAGTCCATCAAATAAATTGTGTGTTTTTACCACTTAAGTATCTGAAAATTTTTCACCTCTCCAGCCTCACTGCCCATAACACAGTGGAGATCTTTATCATCCCTCACCTAGACTGCTAGATACATTAATACAGCTTCTCAAAAAATTGCTTTGCTATGCATACATCTCCACATCTTTGCACATCTTAAATCATCGGCCCACCATTGCTTTCCAGATAAAATCCTAACACTCAGTATGATCTGCAAGTGCTGCAAGATTCAGTCTTTGCTTCATTCCCAATCTCTTCCTACCTTGATCTTTGCTGTTTCCTGGTCCCCAGAAAAATGTTTCCTCTTTACTTTGGGGCTGGAGATGGATCATCCTTTTCCCTATACTTCTTTGCCCCACTCATTTCTGCCTGTATGTCAAGTCTCAACTGAGCAAACAGCTCCTTTAGAACTGCCCTGAATACTGAATGCTTCTTCCACAAGGAGCCACAGAAGACTTCATCTCCTGTATCACATATGATATTCTAACTACAAATATGTAGCAGAGTTTGGTGATTGAGAATAAATCCCCTGGTGTTGGATAGCATGGATAACATGCTACAAAAAACGAGACTCTGCTCTCACTGACCCCAACTGAAGGACCTCTGGTGATTTCCAATCTTTTCATTTCCTCTCTTACTTTATTTCTCTCATACTGTACCTTGGAATGCCCTATTTAGGCCTTGCCAACCAGCTTGTGGCTTTCTGTACATATCCTGCTGTGCCTTGAGGCCATGTCTAGGAGTTTTCTCTTTCATCTGCCTGCAATACTTTCTGCACATTTCTTTCCCACACAGCACATTATCTCTTCTGTGAAGCTTCTTCCTCCATCTGGATGATGGGAAATCCTAAAGTGGACTCCATGGTATGTGCAAATCATCTGTTTAAATGCCTGCCTTCCTTTGTAGGCTTAACTGACTACACCTTATTCTTCTTTACATGAATTGCTCCCAGTGCCAAGTAAGTAAGTGTTAAATGTTCATTAAAAACCAGTTGAACAAGGAAGGGGTGAGAGAATGGAGGGGGAACTCATGAAGCACAAGGTACTTTGCCAGGTGCTTTGCATGAGTAAGAAGAGAGGAGGGCATTTATATAATTGGAAGTGAGATTGTGTCTTACTCTCTTTTCCATTTTGAGGAGATACTGGCTTTCTGTTTTTTTTTTTTTTTTTCTGTGTGTGTGTGTGTGTGTGTGTGTGTGTGTGTGTGTGCGTGTGTGTGCATGCATGTGTGTGTGTGTGCGTGTGTGTGCATGCATGTGTGTGTGTGTTAATACAATGAATTTCTTGACTATTTTGTATGCACTGTCATGGGCACTTTTCCTTTTGTGCAAACCACACAGTCATTGGACAAGTATGTATGTTGGTCAGGTCAGTTTCTAAGAGTTGTTAAGAAATTCTTGTCCTCACTATTTCTCCGGTGAACAACCCTTTCTACCTTTACACCAGACTGTCTCCCTCCTCTTCTCCTCTTCAGAGTTTGAATACATCTAAGATTTGTAACTCTGATTGACCTTGAATGCTTAGAAGAGCACAAAGAACTTTTCCAACTTTCCTATGTCAATTTTCCAAGTTTCATAGAATAGGAAAAGTATGATGTTGAATTAAAAAAAAAAAAGTACAGGCTGAGTTCCTCAGAGTATTGTTAGAAGTTATAGTTTATTAAAATTTGAGGATATTACTTGTAAAAGATTGTCTACTCTATGGAGAACTGGTTCAACATATGAATTCATAAATAAATAAAATGAATAATCCCATTTCTCAAAAGAGACAGATAAAAATGGATTTTTTTAAGACAAGTCAAATTGCAAAGAATAGGATCAATTGTAAATTTAAATGAATGCCCCAAATATTATAATTATCCCTGCATTTCTTAGAAAGTAAAATATTTTTGAAGGATTACAGATTAAATTTAATTTTAAACCTCCGTAAGGATAATTTATTAAGCTGAAGGTACCATTTAAAAGAGAATTACTTCTCTACGCAGGGGTTTCCCTGTCCTTTGGATTCTTCAGTCTTTCCAGTTGTTTCTAGAGTGAACTTTAGAAAAAGTTTCTTTACATGCAAACACCTTTTTAAAAACAAGATAAAAATATGGTTTTGGAAGATAAACCAGTATGATGGACTACATCACTTACTAAATGCTGGATTTATTAACTGTATTCATAAATGGAGTGGCATGATTAGAAAATCATTTGTACTTATATGTTTTCTTTTTTTTTTTTTTTTCGGTACTGGGGATTGAACTCAGGGGCATTCTACCTCCGAGCTATACCCCCAGCCCTATTTTTTATTCTTTATTTTGAAACCGAGTCTCACTAAGTTGCAGAGTGCCTCACTAGGTAGCTGAGACTGGCCGCGAACCCGGATCCTCTGGTCTCAGCCTCCCGAATGCTGGGATTACAAGCGTGCGCCACCACGCCTGGCTCTTATATGTTTTCTTAATGAACAAACAATCTATTTGCTGTACAGTTCTCTTCCTATGTGGAAGTTAGGAGAAGTCATTTATTACCTCATTTTGGTGACACTTCATATATGAATAATTATGTCTGTCAAAATTTGTGCCTGGTGGTATATACCTGTAATCTTAGTACTTAGGAGGGTGAGGCAGAAGGATTGCAGGTTCAAGGTCAGCCTCAGCAACTTAGTGAGACCTTGTTTCAAAATAAGTAAAATAAAATAAGAAGAGTGTGACTCAAAGGCAGAATGGCCATGGATTCAATCCCCAGTGCCACAAAAATTTGTGAACATTGTTCCTATAAGAAAATCTTACCTTTCCAGGATTGATAGCAAAGTTTCTTTAATACATGTGAATGAAGCATGATTTGCTGTGAACTTTATCTATCAACCTTATTATCCCCTGGTTCATGTGTGTGGCCTAATTGATCACAGGAAGAGAACCTTGATACTGAATAAAATAAATTACTCCTCCTATTCTCAGAAAATCCAGACTGCCTAAACTTCAAATGACTATTGAGTTAATTGGGCTATTCCCTTGGGTTGGAATAGCTCTGCATTCCTCTTTCAGAGTCCATCAAGTCATTTAAGTTACTTGTGCTTCTACTTCTCATGTGTGGTTTTTGTAGAAATGACACAAAACATCTCACCCATCTCTTGCACTTTGGGGATGATTAATAATTGTGAGGAATCAAATGTCAAAGCCATAGGGCAGGTTGGGGGCTTGCAAACCATTCTCAAAGGTTCTAGGATCAACCCACTGAGAAGCATTTTCTAAATTTAAGGATGTTCTAAAAATAGTGCAAAGTTATTGTACCCCTGGATATTTTTAAAACTGCTCTTCTCTTGGAAAGTCTTTGGGAAGCAGGGCTGCTCTCTATAAAGGTCATATATTAAATATGCATTAGAAAAGAGACTTCAGATATTGAAGGAAAACTATTCGCTCTGGTTTTAGGAAAGAGAGCTAGTCACAAGTCTCTTTCCAGTGGTAAAATTAAAATGTGAACCACTTTGGGCCAAGCTGGAGAAACTGAGGAAAAGAGAGAAATGGAGTTATTTTTGTTTTGATTGGAAATCTTGCTGCTACCATACTAAATCCTCATTGGCAAGAGGGCATTAGTGAAAGGTATCTTGAAATTTCCACTCGTAACCTTGTGACTTTACTCATTGTTTTACTGAATATTCTCATGGATAATTTGAGTTGTGATTTATTGGCTTAAGTAACAAATGGAAGGAGTAACTCTCAGTAAGACAGGGCTGTTGAAGAGAGCTGGACTCAGATCTGGACATGCCTCATGTTCTTGCAGTCACTATATGGAATACTAGTGATTGGGAATGTCCAGACTTCTTTCTTTCTTTTATTTTTCTTTTGGATGGCACTTGGGATTGATCCCATTGGCATTCTACCTCTGAGCTATACATGCAGTCCTGCTTTTTAAATTTTGAAACAGGATATCAGTAAGTTTCAGAGAGTCTTTGTAAGTTGCTGAGGCTGGCCACAAACCTGTCAGCATCCTGTCTCATCCTCTCAATTACTGAGAATACAAATGTGCACTACCATGCCTGGCTTCCTGACTCCTTTCAAAACACTTATCCACAAGGCATTTCCTCAGATCCTTGGTTCTGCTGGGAGATGGCTAGGTCACTGTATAAATAAACTCAAGCTAGTGTGGTGTTGGATGCAAATCAGGTTGCCTGCTATCTCTTTGAGATAATATTACTAAATTTTAATAGAGATATTCTCCAGATAGTTTATTAGTATAAAAGAATGGATCCAGGCTGGGGATGTAGCTCAGTGGTAGATCACTTGCCTAGCATGTGAGAAGCCTTGGGTTTCATCCCCAGCACTGCAGAAACAAATTTATTAAACACTTTCAAGGTGTGGCAGTGCCTGCCTATAATGCCAGTACTTGAGAGGCTGAGACAGGAGGTTTGCAGATTTAAGACCAGCCTCAGCAATTTAACAAGACTCAGTTTCAAAACAAAAAATAAAATAAGATTGGGGATGTAGCTCAGGGATAGAATGCCTTTGGATTTAATCTCCAGTACCACACAAAACAAACAACCAAATGCATTCCATGTAGACATCAAAGCACTTGGTCAACAGGTGTGGCAGGTATTTTTAGACTGAGTCTACTAATGTTCTTCAAATTGAACTGCACAGCAGGCAGTCTCTAGTTTAGAAATTCAAGAAGATTAATCTCTATAATAGTATTTTTACTCTTCTTCATGATTATTATCTAGAAAGCATCTACATAAGCACCATCCTTTTCCTATATAATTAATGCTTAATGTTCACATTCAGAGGAATTCTTGGTCTACTCTTGCATATTTGAATGACTGAAAAATGACCACATCATCCTCTCTTAGGGTCTCTGTTCAAGTGGTCACACAGCTTTCTGAAGGTCTCCACTACCAGTGTCATGTTTCTGGTTTAACTGATGCAGAACAAGTCACCGCTGGTGTGAGTCCAATGCGGCTGGTTCACCGGTGAACAGTTCCTGTAAGGTCCTGATCCCTTCAAACCTTCCCTGTTTCAGTGTTTGTCCTGCTCTACCTGGGTTGTGATCAACCGTGCAAGAATTCCTCACATTTCTGGGTGATGGAATGAGCAATCCTGTGCCTGAATTTAAGGTTGAGAAAATCTCATCTCAAGAACTCGGGGCCCGCGTCTGTCATGACCACAGCTCATCTCTGATGTGACAAGCTGTTCCTTGGCTGCCAGGGAACTCATTACCTGGAGGAGATTTGCTGTGGCTGCAGTAACCGTGCCTGTAAAAGAAATAAAGTTCTTCCGGCTCACTTTGAATCTCCCTTTTTATGGTAGTGCCAGAAATCTTGGTTTCATCGACTCATTTGTGAAAGAGTGTACCCATCTCACAGTATTTAGGTGCTGCCTAGCCTGACAGATGCAGAGTCGAGGGCTTTGACTTTTGCTCTCCTGGAGGAATAAATGTAGCTTACAGTGTGCACCTTGCAGAGACCGAGGCAGGCATAGCAGGGCGGAGAGGCAAGTGGGACATTATAGCCCAGAGAATTCAGAGGCTCTTTTTCATGATAATGTGTTTTTGACTGCTGAGGGTAATCTGGTCTCCTCTTTCATTTGGCCCTCTTTTCTCCCCAACTCCCTACTCTATATTTTAAACTGCTATATATTCATATAAATCCTCAGTTTTTTCTTTCTTTCTTTTTTTTTAAAGCTGAGTGCACTGAACATTTCTACTCATGCATAAAAGATGCCCTGAAAATTCCCATCACGGCCGCATAAGTGTTTATTTATTTTTTACTTTTTGGGAATCAGGCTCTGAGGTGGTGCCTTCAAGAGTCAACTATTTATAGCTTGGTTATAAGCTTTGGCTCGGTTTATTACCCTCCCTTCTTGTTTGTTTATCAGGAGAGGGAATTACAAATATTACAGGAAAAGAGTACCCCTTGATGATTAATTTTAGATATTTTGTGGATAGATGAAGTAGTTGGGCTTTTGAAAGGAAACAGAATTAAAGGAAATAGGATTATTATATAGAAATCAGCTGTTTCAAAAGAAAATTCACTGCAGAGTGGATCGAAAGGATACTGAACCACTAACTTTAAATTGAATGCAGTCTCGATGTTAAACAAAATGATTTAATCATAAAACATCTATATTTTGTTTCAGGATACTGATATAATACTTAGAGTTAAAATGATTTTAATTATGTTGGCAACTTGTCTGAGCCATACATAAAAGAGACAAATTAAAGAAATAATTTTGCAGATGTGTGTGGTGGTGCACACCTATAATCTCAGTACTTGCGTGGCTGAGACAGGAGGATCACAGGTTGGTGGGCAGACTTGGCAACTTAGTGAAGCCCTCTGCAATTTAGTGAGACTGTTTTAAAATAAAAAGGAAAATAAGGCTGAGACTATTTTTCTTTTCTTTTTTTTTTTTGCAGTACTAGGGATTGAACTCAGGGGCATTCTACTCATAGCTATACCCCCAGCACTATTTTTTATTCTTTATTTTGAAACAGGGTCTCATTAAGTTGTGGAGGGACTCACTAGGTAGCTGAGGCTGGCCACGAAACCGGATCCTCCAGTCTCAGCCTCCCAAATGCTGAGATTACAAGTGTGCACCACCATACCTGGTAGGCTGACTATTAAATAAAAAATAAAATAGGGCTCAGTGGTAGAATGCCCCCACATTCAATTTCTAGTACTGAAAAAATGGAAACATTTTTGTATAATTTTACATCTTTGAAATTACTTTTCTCCTATATAACACCAGTGTTCTGATTTCAAAAGACAAAATAAGGAAATAAAGGAGTTCCACATTAACATCCTAAATTTTAAAACATTTAAAAATATTTAGAGCTGGGCGTGGTGGCGCATGCTTGTAATCCCAGTACTTGGGAGGCTGAGACTGGAGGATCCAGGTTCCTGGCTAGCCTCAGCTAGTTAATGAGGCCCTCTGCAACTCAGTGAGACTGTTTCAAAATAAAGAATGAAATAGGGCTGGGGGTATAGCTCAGAGGTAGAATGCCCCTGGGCTCAATCCCTAGTACCGCAAAGAAAAAAAAATAGAATGTAGGAAACTAAACAATGTGGACTTTTTAAAATAAAGAATATTTCCTGAGTTACTCCTTAGGTAGGCAGTATTGCTGACCTCTGTTCAAGTATACATTTAAGAACTAGTATTGAAATAACCCCATAGAATTTATTGCAAATTAATATCAAAATCCAATTGTTTCTGAATGCAACCATGAAAACATATATGTGATACCTATGCACAGGTATTATTTAATCAGATAAACTTTGTGTTTGTGTGTGTGGTACTGAGGATTGAACCCAGGGGCATTCTACTTCTGAGGCACACCCTCCCCCAACCCTATTTTTTATTTTAAAACAGGGTCTCTAAGTTTCATGGCCTCACTAAGTTTCTGAGCCTGGCCATGGACCTGTGCTCCTCCTGCCTCAGACTCCCAACCACTAGAATTAAAGGTGTGCACCATCACACCTGGCAAGATTTAAAATTTTTTAGGAGTGAAATGCTGAGCTTTCATGGACAAGGTTGTCAAATGATCACTGAAACCCTGGTGAATATTGACTAGCTTATCAGTAGCCAGCCGATATGAAACACCTTATCCAAGCTTCATGCAATACCCCTCTGCAAAGTATTTCAGGTTCACAACCTCAGACTAAGCTACTAGCTCAAATCATCGAAGATCTTGTAGCCAGGGAGTACAAGTTTCCCATCCTTCCCCAAAGTTGTTCAAAAAGGATATGTTTATTGTTATAGGGTGATTTGGTAGGTTGGCATAGGTAAGGCCATCTTATGAGAGCAGCCATGTAATGTTCTAGGGTGGAAAATTACCACCCCACCTGTGGGTAACTGAAGCCTAGGAATAGAAGACAAGCTAGGTCACCATGCCCCTCTTGATCTCCTGCCCAAACCCGTATCCTGGAGTCATTTGTTTCAAATCTATGAACCGCATAGGCGGACTTTCCACTATGCACTAGCCAATCAATGTAAAGGTCACATATGCACCCCCCTCTTGTGTATAAAATATCCATGTTCATGAGGCTCCGGGTCTCTTCCCGCCCAACTACTGTTTTGGGTATGGCGGGGGCCCAGATTTGAATCTGAAATAAATTTTGTTCGTAACTCCCCACTGGTTTACTCACTAACATTTATCCATAGAATATTGGCCTATAAGAATTACTATCCCAGCTCATCAAGTACGCCACTCTGCGTGCACATCACGGTCTTTCCCTCTTTTCCTTTCCCACTTACCAGTTAACCCGTATCATCTGGCTATGATTTTACGGGAAAAAGAAAAAAATTGAATAGTTATTGGAGATAATACAAAGATTCCACTGTGACACCTAAAGTTGTTTAGAGTAACTGAAAAACCCCCGAATTAGCTGGATTCTGTTATAAATACTTGATTACATTTATTTTGAAAGTGGATCTAAACACAATAGTATAAGACTGCCATCTCCACCTGGTGCATTCGTATATGTGAGTATGTAAAAAATAAGGCAGGCCAGTCATTCTCCAGCAGAAGTGTGCTTCACATGGAGCAGGACTTCTAATGACTTTGAAAGTAACTGAGAAGTCCCCTCATGAAGCGAACATCATTCTATCAATAGAAACCTAATATTGATCAGCCGTATTCTCTTTTACAAAGACTGACAGCTTATCACAAAGCAATCCCATCAATTAATTTATACCTAATCAACCAGACACTGCAAGCAAGGCTTTTCAGAAGTCCAGGGATGTGCTAGATTGAATATCACTATAGATGTTCCTGGGAGAAAATATGCATGAGCTGTAAGAATCTCTTAGGCAAAATGATTTGTTGCCTGGTGGAGGGATTCATGTGACCAAGGCTGCATTTTCCATAGTGAAGTGTTATTTTTAATACTCTTTCAATAGCTAGAGACACACTTTGGCTCATTTGCTTCCTATACTTTAAAAGGAAGAAGCTACAATAGTGGTTAATCATGATCTAGCTATAGACTACTCTATCAAAAAAAGAAGAAGAAAAAAAGGTCCCCTCTTGATACAATTTGCCCACAAAGCTTTCAAAGGAGGCAGGCCTGGTGTTGCCTACAGTGAATGGAATTAGAATCCAATGCAATGTAGATGTAATAATTCTCTATTTCAGCACACCTGTCCACCAGGTTAATAGAGCTGTCATTTGTCACAAAAGGCTTTTGGAAAAGCAAATGCAGGGTTCTTACCCATAGCTAGAAATCTACATGGCTGGAAGGAAAATTGCCAGGGAGGGATGGGGTAACTAATCTCCATTCTTCCCTCAGAAATGTGCTCACCTTGCATTCTTTTATATTAAAATAGAAGAAAAAGAGCGCTGAGTGTTCAGGTGATCTATCCTGTCCTTGGGGTCTGGAATCCTATTAGAGATGCCTTTGCAGTTTTACATTAGTGGCAAAACTTTGGAGAGCTCTCCAGAGATTTTCTCCTGACCACTGCTCCCCTCCATCTCAATATAACTCATAAATGATTTTTCAAGGTCCTTAAGCTTCTCAGTCTTTTTTTTTTTTAGTGTTCAAGAAGGTATTTTTGAAGAATTAAAAGTATATTGTATTTTGGGTGAAAATGACGTAGTCAATTAAAATAATAAAAATGAAGACTTGTTCAAGAAGCCTGGCTTACTTTTATGAATTAGGAACTAGCTTTACAGTATTATGGATTTTCTAAACATCTTTTTTTTTTTTTTTTGGTAATTTATTGCCCTCTTTCCTGTTTCCTTCACTGATTCTTAAGTTCTGAGACAGGATCAGTGTATGTCCTCTTCATCCTTGACCCTCAGGATGCATGTCAGATTGGTTGGTGCTTAAATATTTGTCTGAGCTGGAGAAATAGGTTGAGAAAAGGAAAACGTGCCCAGAAGGGGACATAGCCATATTTCTCTGTCAGTAAAATATTCTTGCAAATATTCTTGGGGTGAAGTAACCCCTACAGTGCAGTCTTCATGGCTATACCTCCAGGAATATGCACTGGTGATTGGCAATGTGAATGCTTCAAGAGGCTCTCAGCTGTAGCAGGCCAGCAGTCTCCTCTGGTTTCTATCAACTTTGCAGTCTAGCTTCTAGCACAGATTAGGTGCATGCAAATCTCCTGGTGTCAACAAATGCTGAGTGTGTGAATAATGGAAAATCCCATGGGAATATATCAAAGAGCACTGAATTATGCTGCATTGGTTGAGGGAAAGCTTAAGAGAAATTTATGACCCAAACCAGTATCAGTATCAGTAATGATAATAATGATAATAAACTATAGGATTCTCTTAAGTTTTTAATTTTACCCTCTGGGTGAAAATAGTGTTTTATTTCTAATGTTTCTTCAATGTCTCATTGCTGTGTTCTTGTAGCTTGAAAATTATACTCAAGACCAATAGCAAATGTGTATCATGCTGAAATAAATAGGCTTAGTATAAGAGATAAATAAAATTTTCTCTGCAAAAGTATTTGTTTGTACTTTGTCTTTTTAAAGAAAATTTATTCTTAACATATGAATGGTGGAGAGCATATGGTGTAGGTATAAATTTAAATAATTTGCTATTTTCCAAATGTCGTGAGTTTATCCTATTAGTAACAATGAAATTTCTATGGTTGTATAAGCCTATTCACTAAATTCAAATTGTTCTCATTTGGAGAAGTTTTAATTAGATTTTAGTAAGAATGGTGAGTTAAATATGATTATTGAGGTATTTTATTTTCTGTATATTAATTTGTCAAGATAATAAGGTATACTGGGCATGGTGGTACATCCCTGCAATTCTAATACTTGGGAGGTTGAGACAGAAGGATTAGGGTTGTGATACCAGCCTCAATAACTTAGTGAGACCATGTTTCAAAATTAAAAAAATAAAAAGATAAAAAGGGCAGGAGGTGTAGCTCGGAGTTAGAATGCTTCTGGGTTCCATCCTCAGTACCAAAAAAAAAAGTTAATGAGGTGCATTTTAGAAAATTTAAAATACATATAAAAATAGGGAGGGGATGCATTTTCAACTTGGCTGTTACAGATATTGAAGAATGCCTGTTTATTGGTTGAAAAGTACATTTTTTCTTTGTTTATAGATTTCATAATTATCACCAGATGTGTCTTAATAAGAATGGATTAGTTCAACCCAAAATTCATTAATTTATAAATGAAATGCATATTTGGTATGCCAAGGTGAAACAATTAAGCAATCTTTTTACTTTTTTACTTTTGTCCTAACTGCTTGTAGATTATCTCAATGCTCAAATCTATAAACCACATAGCTCTCGACAGTGCCTGCTAAGGCTACACCTCACCAGTGCTGCCTGGGAGAGTGTTCAGCAGTGCAAGACGACTTGTTGGTGTCAAGGAGAGAAAGGAGACATTAGTGGAATAGAAAACAACAACAGCAACACGCCCTCACCTTCCCCTTGCTCCCTGCTGTAGCCTTTAATAAAGATCATCCTGAAGTCTTTCCTGAGTCTGAGAAAGGACCTAATCTGCCCCCAGAGATTATGTCAGCAGTAGACTATGGTTACGAAGTCAGAAAATTAGTTCTAGACCGAGGCATATTTGATAATAAGAGCACTTCCTCCTATGAGTTAAAATAATGCAGATATTACTTTGATCGTGAAATAAATGTGGATTTATCTAACTTTATGAAATGTGTTAAGTATTAAGCCTGTATTTGGCAAATCCAACATTTAGTGAGAATGCTGCAATTTATATGCTAGATTTTAAATCATGGTATGCATTTCTTTTAGTAAATTTTATTTTTACATTGTATTATAAGGAGAATTTTTTTTTGGTCCTGGGAATTGAACCTAGGGGCATTCTACCCCTAGCCCTTTTCATTTTTTGAAACAAGGTCTTGCTAAGTTGTTGAGGGTCTCGCTTGGTTTCTGAGGTTGTCCTTGAATCTGCTATGTTCCTGTTTCAGCCTTCTGAATACTGGGATTAGAGGCATGGCCACCAATCCTGGCTTTAAAATACATTTTCATTTTTCTTAGTCACATTTTAAATTTCCAATCTTAGATTGGGTAGGCATTGTCGTTGGTTCTACTTAAAATATGCTAACTACGCTCTGTACGGAGATTGAAAAGTGATACTGTAAGGAAATAATTGTGTTTACATGAATTTCAGCACACTCATGGGCAAGTGTGTTACTGGAGAAAGCTAAGTTGATTTTGTGGTCATTAAGTGAGGGGTTGGGTGTGTGGTGCACACTAAGTTGACCTGACAAAGACTCGGTCTAGGCTGAAAAGCTCGCTTCCATGTCAGGTGTATAACAGCATCTTTCTAAATCCTTGTGCCTATTTCCTTGTTAGAATGTTGAGCACACAGTGAAAATGTCTTTCATCCTTTCATTCTTTCTTTCAAAACTAATTCCTCATGAGAGATGCAGCAGAAATGGTGTGAACACAGAAGGACAGGTTCATTGGTGTCTATATTTATTTGATGAAGCAATGGGAGCAGTTAGGATTGGGTATTTCCCAATTCCTTTAGGTCATCTATTAACCTTTTATGTGTTTTTGCCTTTGTTACTTTATTAAGAGGACTTTTGTACGTAATTATGAATCAATATAACCAGGTGTGCTTTAGGAATTTCAAAAAATAGCTAACAATGGAGAGGGGACATAGTTTCTACTTGGCTGTTACAAATATTGATGAATTTCTATCTACTGGTTGGAAAATACATTTAGATTGAGCTGAGTCAAGCTGGTGTAGGGGATTTTTGGTAATGATTGGTTTCTTGCTATGTATGAAGCAAAATTAAACTGATGCATATTTAAACTGTTTCAGTGAAGAATGAACATAATAAGAAATCCAGACTCAGCTGGATGTGGTGGTGCATGCCTGTAATCTTAGTTCTTGGAAGCTGAGACAGGAGGATCAAAAGTTTGAGGCTAACCTTGGCATCTTAGCAAGGTCCCCTCTCAGAATAAAGAAAATAAGTAGATAAAACTGCCTGGGGTGTAGCTCAGTGGTAGAGCACCTCTGGGTTCAATTGTTAGTACCACAAACACACACACACACACACACACACACACACACACACAAATGAAAAGTAAACAAATACAGACTCAATTTATTCTATTTTACCATTAAGTCATTGAATTCATGGCTGTTGTGGTCTATTATAGTTAGGGCATGTGATGTCTTAGTTTAAAAATAGCATAGTTGACATAATATCTTGGTCAACATTCTCACTGCTATAATCCCCAAGCAACTTGTCACACAACTGAGAGGAAGCAAGATTTATTTGTTTACAGTTTTTGAAGATTTGGGGTTCAGCTTCTGCGAAGTCAGGGTCTGTGGATCTTGGGGCATGTTGGTGAGAAGCAGACAGCAAGTCAGTAAGGGGACAAAAGACAAAAGCACAGCCCCTAGGGCCACACCCGCAGGGATCCATCTTCTCTAGCCACAGCCAACCCCTCTAGGTTACCATCCAGTAAATCCCCATCAATGAATGTATTCACTGATAGGGTTACAACTCTTATGCCTTAATCACATCAACTATGAACATTAATACATGAGCTGTTCAGGGGATATTCTATACCTGACCATAACATATAAGTTGAAAATCCCCTTCAATCTTCCATCGTCGAATGTTCTTCCGGAGCTCTGTCATTTCTTTCTATGCCCATTGCAGTAGCCTCTCCATGGGTTTCTTGTTCCCAGTCTCAAGGTTCTCCAGTCCATTATTCACAAAGCACCTGAAGTGATGCATAAGTGCAAATCAGATCAGATCCAGCCTCTCCTCCAAGCTCTCCAGTTGTTTTCTTTATACTTACACAAGAATGCACTTTTCTCAAGGACTCCAGAGCTCTTTGTAACCTGGTTCCCAGAGAGGTCTCAATATGCCTGTATGCCCCACGCCGGCTGCTCTACTCTGTCACAGGATCATCTGAGCAAACCTTCAAAGCACCTCTTCCTCATTCAAACCTTTTGCATAAGAGGAAAGCAGTTACTCTTTTTATTGATTCTTTCAGTTGTAAGAAGGGTATAGAGTATCACTAAAATGTGCTTTTATCCAACTTTAATTGTAATGTCAGGAAGTATAGGCAGCCATTTCAAAAATTATCTTGTCCCCTTAAATAAAATCATTGCAATCATTTGAGTGTTATGCTTTTTTAGCATTCAAAAGTTTTATTTATCCATTTACATTTATTTATTTATTATTAGTTAATTTATTTATTTACGATGGTACTGGGAACTGAACCCAGAGGCATTCTACCTCTGAGCCCTTTTTATTTTTTGTTCTTGAAACAGGGTCTTCCTAGGTTGCTGAGCATTTTTCTAAGTTGCTGAGACTGGTCTAAAACCTGTGATCCTCCTCTCTCTTCCTCTCAAGTATTGAGATTACAAGTATGTATCACCATGCCCAGCAAAATTTTAATCTTTGATAGGAACATTATATGAAGTCTTAAACTCACTGTTATTTCTATTATCTCCTCTGCCTACCTAAGAAAGGCTTGGATTTGCTTTGGAAATTAAGTCCCTTAGAGTTTCAGAAAAGATGCTAAGTACAAAAAACAGTGCCTGTTCTTTCTCTGCAGCTCTGAGTCTGCTGTTATGGCACCATGGTATAATTAACACAATGAAATATATCCATTGATAGATGTACCTGTCAATCATTGAATTTATCATCTATCAATAAGCTCTGCTTTCAGCATCAAATAAATACCAAGAGTAGTTATGTTTTAGAACACCACGTATGCAATTAGGAGAAAAAATTTCCTTTGACTGTGTCCTTGACATTAAAATTAAATAAGACATTGTGGATGCTCTAGTTTTCCACAGTCATCTGAAAGAAGTCAATGTTTGTGTGGCGCTGATCCCTGAGGAAGATCAGGCAATTTATCTGATAGCATCTGTGAAATATTTTGAGCATCTCAGGACAGGATGTTCTACAAACACGATGTATTATTATAATCACCACCTCTATCTTTTCTGCAACTAGTAGAGCATACTATTTGCCATCCATCTCACACTGATGTCTTAAGGATTAATGAGATAATATCTATAAAGTACTTGACGCTCCTTGGAATCAGGGGTTATGTAAGTACAAGGGAATCTGATTAGTATTAACCCAATACATTGTGTTGCCTCTTCTCTGTCCCTACTCATCAAGAGTAAATGATTGATCAAATTTACACTAAGAAAAGCGGTAATTTAACATTAACTTGCTTTGGAAGCTTGAATGTGTGTGTATGTATATGAGGGTGTGTGTATTTGAAATGTCATTTGAATCCAGTTTCTTAGTAAAATCCATTCTCATTCAGAACTATATTGGCTATGCTTAACATAAAGTGATATGATTAGGAGTTTCAGATCTTGGTTTATGAAGCTAAATGTTTTGAATCACATTCTGGATTAGGAAAGAAAAGTAATAAAATGAGATATAAAGTCATTTTTGTAGTCTTCCAACAAGACTACATGTAACTACTTTTAGTCAGGAATTTACTAAATGTATAGATACTTTCGAATAAAAGCCTGAATTGATGTTTTATAAAATCACCCCCCCACACACACACTCACACATGTATCCTTTCCTTGTAAATAGGATTTCTTCTAGGAAATATTCCTCAAATTAAAAATTGAATTTTGAATCAGAAAGAGGGTATAAAGAGTATTAACATCAATCAGAAACAAATTAAATTATATAAAATGAAGAGTGAAAATTAAGTGCCTTTAATACTATGTTTTGAGAAAAATATACAGAGTTCTGTGTAACAGATAAGACTACTTCCTATACCTTCAGTAGCAATGATCTCTACTATTTACCTTTTTTTCTTTTTTTCCTGTGAAGTTTAAATTTAAAAGAAAGCTACACCTAAAGTGTAAAAACAGGGCTTATCATAGAACAAACACTTAATGTTTACCTACTAATAGTAGTGATAATTAATTCCTAATTCTTATAAATCCTGTCTTTCTTGTCACTTCACTGTAATTCCTACTATCCCTTAATTTATTCATTAAAATATTTATTGAGTATCTACTGGTATCTACTAGCTGATCATTATTATTTTTCAATGGGTGTCTTGAAAAGAACACTGGATTTGAATCCTGATGACTCATTATTTAATTGATCTCCACTGTGTTTATTTTTGTCACCTTGAAAAGGCCACTGATTTTAAGCCTATTTCTCATGTCTAAAATAAGAATAAGACCATTTCCCCTTCTTGCCTCATAGCTGTGAGGCTCAAACACTATAATATATAGAAAATGTTTTATAAGTTATAAAATTCTGTGGAAACAAGTGTCTTTTCTTTCTATTGTCTCCATGGTTTTGCTTTCTATCTCTATTCCTTGGGGATGGATTTGCTCAGTATATTGGTGAGGCATATATGTGAAAAAGTCTCTAGGAAATATATAACACACTACACATAACAGATAATTTCCAAATGTTCTTCTCAACTGCCATAACATCTATGAAGGCATTTGTGTCTTCTACAACTATATATGCTCTTGTCCTTAAATCCTCATTCTATTTTTCTTTTAGAATTTACTGTATTCTAATTTGTGCTATAGTTATATGTACTTGTTTTGATATAATTATTGTCAATTAAAGCTATGCCCATTCAATTTTGTGGGAAAAATCATAGGATCATATACATAATATAAATTCAGTATGTAATTTTTTAAATTAAGTTGGGCTGCATGACGTGTGCTGATATCTAGGTCAAGATCAGTCTTCTGAGCTTCTGATGCTGCCTTCTTGACTCTCGGGCTCATACTGGATGTTTGATGTTTGTACTGCAATTTGAGCAAATGTAAAAAATGGACATATATCCTCCCCATCAGTTTGCTCTAGGTTGCTGTGTCTGGGAATCTGCTTTCCCTAAGGTTCTACATATAGGTAAATGCACTTGATTGCTTTGGAGAAAAGTCTAGAAGGCCCTCCTTCTTCTTTCTCCCTAACCCCCATTTCTAACTATCAGCTATGTCACATTTTATATATTCTGTTTTCCTCCATTAATTTCATCAACTGCTATTGATCAGAGAATTAAGTGGCTTCTCTTTAGTTCTCAAATCAAAATCTTAACTCTTACATTTACTTAGTTTTCCCCCTCCTCAGGAAATCATAAAAGCATTAGAATTTGGTTATCATTTACTTGATAGGCCTCCAGGATGTCAGCAATGGCTTTGCAGAATACCTTGTGATTGTAATCATCTCACTAGTCCACCATAGTCAAGTAATTAAATGTTCCATGTAAATTTTTTCCCAGATAATTAGTTTGTTATGTGTGTATCTTGAAAAATTAAAATCATAGGCTAAACATTTTCTGTAGCAATTAATTTTTTTACAGTGAATGATAAAAATCTCTACCTTCTTAAACAGACTAATCTGGACATAATTGATAATTCAATATTTCTTTGAGGAGTCAGGACTGACACTGTGGGTATCAGCTATTTTATTATTGTACTAATGCCTTCTATTGAGGTGTGCAGACCTGTTGCCTATTCCCTAAATGGCCTGAGGCACCTATACTTTTAAAGTCTGTGCTTCTGTTACTGTCATGTTCATATTTGATTCAGCCAGTGTGTCTGTATAAAATTACATGTTTCTAGAGGCAAAGCATGGATCTATAAAGGTTCCTTCACACAGCTCCTAGAACAAGCTCTTAGAGCTTGCCCAAGTAACTCATGAGATTTATTTATAGGCAAACTATTTTTGGAAACAGGTTACATTTTAATTTCAATTCCATTTTGGGGGCAAGGGAAGTGCTAATAAAGCCAATATAAGTGAATATTTTCCTATTAGTTCTTCTGTGTATGTAGTTTGGGCTTGAGAGGTATGTTTTAATCTTCAGCATATTGTACCACTGACATAATGATCTGCAAAGAATGGTTTTACCAATTATAGACAGTTTGAATAATTCTTTTTCGATGATGAGAAAATCTATATATTACATATATTCAGATGCTTATGATCTTCCTATCTTTTATCCCTTTACACATACTATCTGTCATATTGCTGGGAAAAAATGTTGAGTATGAAAGAATGTTATTTATTTATTTATTTATTTGGTTCTAGGGTGGAACCCAGAGTCATTGTACCTCTACGCTATACTCCTAGCTCTATTTTTTAAATTTTTATTTGGAAATAAGGTCTTGCGAAATTACTGAGAATCTTGCTAAATTACTGAGCCTGGCTTCAAACTTGAGATCCTCCTGTCTCAGTCTTCCAAGTACTGGGATTACAAGTGTGTGCCACCATGCCTGGACAAAAGAATGGCATTTAAACACACTTTCTATGCATATTGATGCAAGAGGAAAGAGGGGTGGAAAAATTATTTTGACCAGAAATGAGATAGTTTATTGGTAATTACAGTCTCTTAGCCCATCAGTGGCTAATTACCAATCAGTGTCTACTTGAGATAACTTGATGTCTTCAATGGGATGTGTGTGTGTGTGTGTGTGTGTGTGTGTGTGTGTGTGTGTGTGTTACTAGAGATAGAATCCAGGAGCATTCTACTTCCCAGAGATGTTCCTAGCCCTATTTATTTTTTTATTTTGAGGCAGTATCTTGCTAAGTTTTTCACAATGGCCTTGAACATGGGATCCTCCTGTCTCAGCATCTCAAGCATAGAGATTTACTGGCATGCACTACCAAGCCCACGTATAATGGCAATTTACATGAACATAACTTTTCTTCTTCCTCATCTTTTCCCTCCTTAAGCTATATGTGAATTCAGACATGGTGGCTCTGGTAAGGACCCCGTTCTAAGCCCCAAGGTTAATGGGATGTGTTTCCTCAAGGTATACTGATTTCACATGTAGAATAAGGGCCAAATTCAAGGTCACCTGTCTTGGAATGGCCCTCAAGAAAGGGTAGCAGGTTTTGTAAGAAAGTACTCACAAGGGGGTCCAATTTTCCTGACTACAGCCACAGTGAGGAAAGCTACTACCCAGTGTAGACTCTGCTTGTTTGCAGTGGGCTGATCACCAGATATACAGTATAGATGTCCATCTAGGAGATGTCCACAAGCTAAAGTGACATGGCCATCAACCAACAACAGCAGGAGCAGCAGGGTCAGGTTTGGACAGGCTGGGAAAAACATAAGGCTCTTTTGCCAAGCTCCTTCTATGCCTGCCTTCCTCTTCTTTCTTCCTGCGCTTGCCAAAGCCAGTTTATCTCTTTGGTTTTCATTTTTAAAGTATGGTTACGACAGGAGTGGTTTCAAGCAGAAATAACAGGGATTTGAACAAAGAAGACTGACAAAAAGTACCCTGGGACACATTTGCTGGAAATATAAATTGTTTTTCAGGCATATACCGGTTTCCTTGCTGGTTTTCAGTTGTCACTTTGGGTTATTTTCACTGTAGTCACTGAAGATGTTAACTGGAAAGCAAGCAACTGAGAATGAATAAAGCAGAGGATGAGAAAGGCAGGGAAAGACCTTGGAAAGAGTAGAGCCAGCACGGAGCAGAAATTCCTAAGCTCCCCTACACACACACACACACACACATACACACACACACACACACACACACACACACACACACACATAGCATACATGCTCTAAATTTTCATTTTTATTTCCTCAAATATATAAAATGAGGACACAAAGTCTGAAAGTTTCTATGAGTTCTCAGCTGTGAACAAAGAGAGAAATCAAACTTTATCTCTCTCTCTCTCTCTTTTTTTTTTATCCATGCTCTCAGAGTCTGAGTTAAAAGAGATGGATGATTTTCTGCTCTTCACCTAAGTATAGTGAACTCTCCTGCTCTCCGCTTTCTTTCTTCACCTATTGGTCATCATTAGTGTGCTCTACCTTTGACTGCAGGGCAGAGTGGTGCCAAACCCACTCCATTAATCAAGCAACAGATGGAGAATTAAGGCCCGTGAACTTGGAAAGCTGGAATCCTCTCTCTCTATCCTCCAAGATTTATGTACATCATCCAGAGGCCAGAGAGACTGAGATGATTGTGTACTAATAAGCTTTACAAAGCAAACGGCAGCCTGGCATATGTGTGTGTGTGTGTGTGTGTGTGTGTGTGTGTGTGCGTGTGGTGTTTGATATTGAAACAACTGAGCAGAATGTCAACTGTATTTTCCAAAGTGCTTTTAAAAGCATGTCTTAAATATAAACTTTCTTTAACATACCAGTGGTATTCTAATACCAGTGCTTAGTGAACAGTCTTCGTTCCCGAGTGTGCTTTTGAATTTCACTTAGCGCCTGAACTGGGAGTGCCTGTTTAATATTTATGGAGACTCACAATGTGTTAAGTACCAAATGGGGCTGATAGAAGTAAATGTTCAAGGATGGCTTCATTTTGTTTAATTCCTAGGAAGCAGGAGTGAAATGTGTGCTTCAGTAGTTAGGAACACGAAAGAGCAGGCATTATTCCATAAGGCATTTGACCTAGTCTGACCAAAGGCTGAAAAGTGGAGTGGGATCTCCTAAAGTCAGGTGTTTCTCATTTTAAATGCTCAGGCTTTCATTGTACAGTTGTATGGTTCTTACATGCACATATACACCCATCTAACTACAGTTAATCAAGACATGGAGAGCATTCATTGCCCTGTGACACTATCTAGATTCATTCATATAATTGGAATTGTTCAGTATTTTGTGTCTCAATTATTCTTTGATTCTTCGATGGGGTTCACACATAACTTAGATATTTATACTAACAAGAAAAATAATAATATGGGGATTCCTTTACACTTGTTCCTTGTTTCTTTCTTTCTTTTTTTTTCCTTTATGGTCCATCGATTCTCTTCTTTATGCAGTACTATGGGGCTACCCTTTGTGAACTCAACACCTTGTTTTTAAAATTGCTAATTTCAGAAAAATCTTTGCTTTTGTGGTCTGTAATTGTATCAAGTCGTGCCTTATGGAGTCCATCCTGGGCGGGATGGTACATATCTATAATTCCAGTACTTGAGAGGCTGAAACAGGAGGATCTCAGGTTCAAGGCACTTAGGGAGATCTTCAGCAACTTAGTGAGATCCTATTTTAAAATTAAAAAAAAATAAAATAGGGATAGGGATCGGGTAATATCTCAGAGGTAGAATGTATCTGGGTTCAACTACTGGTAGGAAAGAAAGAAAGAGAGAGAGAGAGAGAGAGAGAGAGAGAGAGAGAGAGAGAGAGAAAGAAAAAAGGAGTCCTGCTCAATTCTTGCATCTAGTTGTAACACTGAAGCATTCCCCACCAGTTTCACTGACAGCTCAGATACCTAGGAATGTCTTTTTCCTCCCTATGTCTCCTTGCCCTTGGGTCTCCCTGTTTTATAAAATAAGAGTTGGTGAAATTATATAGGTCACCACTATATTTGCCTAGGGGGGAAAATTCCAAGTTGAATGCTACCTAAAAAGCATCTTTACTCCTGTGCTGCAGTTGCTTTTTAAAATTGGATTCTCTCAATACACTGAAAACGCAGATCCTTCCCATCAGTTTTAACCTTTGACTTCTCTGTCAGGCCCATTCTAGGGGGGTAAACATGCTTGGATACCTTTGTAAATTTTATTTTTCAATAAGCTACAACTATGCTGAAGAAGTCAAGTTGAAACTAGTCTCTTGGGATAGATGGGCTAATACTTTGCTATTCCTGTTGATGATGGTCAGATTCTGTGCTCCCACCAACATAACTTCATGCAGATTAAGTCACACACCGACTCTATAAAGTCATCCAAGCTGATGTTCTCCAGGGAAACTCTGATCTGCCTGATGGATACCATTCATATCTGCTCTCAGTCCTGTGGAATCATCCTGAATTCTACAGCCATGTTTTATCCAAGACATTGGAGAGGATGCTGTAAGTTCCCTTGAAGTCGAAGTTGCATCTGACTGTGTGTCACTACGTTGGTGGTCAGTCAAGTAGTAATATCCACAGTAATTCCTGCACATGTCTCAGAATGATAGTCAAGACTCATGTTTATTCAGATACTTAATGTCTGCACTGGCAATTTCATTTTCTGTTTCCCTGACTTTACAAGCATTTCCGTACACACCCTTGTTTACGCTATTCTCTATTCGAATTTACCCTGGGCTGAGCTGTCAAAAGCAATTCTACAGGAAGATCAGCATTGAATTGCTAGCATCAAGAAGGAACAATTTTTATGCCTTAAAGGTAAAGAATTTAATGTGCTAAGAGAAAGCAAAGGTGATGACGTTTGCAATACAAACTCCGTGTAAACACAGCTTTCCATTCCCACCTCTTGGAGGAAAGTGGCATAGACACCAGAAAAACTGACAACGTGCTTGTCATGTAAACATCATAACCTGTTCAAAAGCCTCGCAAGAAATGCAGTGTGATCCCCAACTGTGAAAAATTCCGGTCTCTAAATACAGTCTCTGATTCTCTCCCACTATTCCTTCTTCCTCTTACCATCCCTCTGTGGATCTTTCTTCCTTTCTCTCTTCCTTTCTTCTCTTTGTTTCTTTCAATCAATATTTGGGTGGGCATAGGGTGTACCACGTATCATTCTAGCCCTTGACAATAACCACAGCAAATAAGATAAAGAGCCAGTTCTCACGGAACTTGCTTTCTCCCTCTTTTCCTTCTCGTCCTTCTTTTCTCTTCCTGATTGATTTCATGCCATGCCATTGGGTTAAAACTAGAGTAGCTTAGGAACAATGTAGTGGTGGCACTCAATTTCAGCTGGCAATGGAACACCCTGTAAGACAAACGATGGCATTTTCACAGGTTTTCTCTGCACCTGGGCTGGGAACTCAGAACAAAGGGGGTGTCAAGAACCCTTGCTTACAGCCATGTTTATTAGTGGATAGGGGGTAATACAAGTGGTTCTGCAACTCCACCAGGTCCCCACGTATCATCAAGATCCTTGTTAGTTGCTGATTAGACTTCCTGGATGTCAGCGATTATATTGCCAAGACACTAGCAGTACCTCTTCCCGGGGGTAACAATCACTGTTTCTGAACGTGTCAGCTTAGAAGAAAAATCAGGTAACAGTTATTAGATACTGGAGCTGCCTGGTTCTCACTCTGAGATACGTTTCATGGCTTTTGATATATTTATATTCCCATTTGTTTCCTGGGAAAATCTTCAAACTCTTAGTCAGTCTCACTGTATTTTACTTAATCTGAACTGCAGACACTTCTGTACCTCCTCTCCTGCGCCATCAAGACGTGGCCAAGGTGAGTTTTCATGGTGCTCTACAGCATAAGTAAACCTGGGAGACACTGGGCAGGTTGGAATAATTCTTCCATTGTGAACGTTTCGATTTCTAAAATGATTTTTTAAAAGATTTGACTTGGATTTTGGTTACATATCCTATATACTCACTTCTTATCTTTTATAATCCCTTGCCCAAGTGTTGTGCATTATAGGTGTTTAGCTAATAATTGTTGAATTGTAAGAAATTGGGATATTATTTCACACGCTGAGTTTGATATTTCTACACGTTCTTTCTTCCTTATTCAATTTAACATTGATAAGTCCATAAATACAAAGAAACATCTCTCTCTAAAAATAAAATAAAAGTTAGGAAAATTGAAGCTATTACTTTTTTATTATGTAAGGCGTTTTATACTCATTGTCTAGATAAGTTAGGGCACACTTACACAAGTCTATTGTGTAAGTTTTTTTTTTGTGTGTGTGTGGTACTGGGGATTGAACCCAGGGGCATTCTACCACCGAGCTATATCCCCAGTCCTATTTTTTTTATTCATTATTTTAAAACAGGTCTCAGTAAGTTGCGGAGTGCCTCACTAGGTCTATTGTGTAATTTTTATCAGAGAAAATTGGTATTGGTATATTTGACACGATTCTATGTGGCAGTTCTGGAAATATTTAAGATTCACAACTTTTCATGAGATCCATATTAATAGGTCAATAGGATTAAGAACAGTTATGTTAGTGTTCATGCAGGAGGCTCATAAAAGTTCCCACCTTCTCCCCTCTACCTCTAGATTTCTGATTCTAGATGTGCCATTGACTCATTCAAGATAAAAGAGAATGTAGTAAAATTGTCCATCCAGCGATCCTCTCTACCCCAGAATGCTTTTCTGATTCTCATCCTCTGGCACTCTGGAGAGCTAAGGATTGCTTTTTTGTCATTCCAGGATCCAAGGGCAGCTTAATACCTGTTAGACATTTCTAAGTTGGGCCTATGAAATATCAAAGAAAACTTGCACCAAACTGAATGAAATAGGCAAGGAAGACTTTATTCAAGACTACTGCAATAGGAGTGAGAGAATGAACTCAACTGTGTTGTAACAGAAAAGGTAGGATGAGCTACTGCAAAGTACCAGCGAACCTGAGGGTGGGGACACTGGTCACTGAGTTCAGGCCATCTAATTGGGTTTATTAAAGTCACTCTGTACCCTCCCACAGGCACTGGGAGGTAGGGAAACTATCTTCCTGTATGATCACACGCCAAAAGGTTTTCTCCCAGTCTTAAAGATGTTCTGGCAACAGACTCGAAGATTGATCTCCATTTCAAAGGGACAGAAAAAAAAAAAAAAACCCTGCAATTGCAAGTTTTCTGAAATAAACACTTTAAGAAAAAGGAAATCAGGTTCCTATAGTCAGGAAGAAACCCAGTTCAAGTTCAGTCCAGCTAAAGGGTGTGTGTTAATGTTGTCTTTGTCAATATTCATCTGTTTACATTGAGTTGCTGGTCTCCTTTGCCAAATCCATGTTGGTATTGTGAGGACATAATATAACCTTAGTTTCTTCTTTCCCTTGGGGGTGGTCACATTATTTTCTCTCCTCACCACCACCATGTCCTTCTTGCTCAGCTTGGCTTCAGTTTCCCTTGGGAAATTTCTTTACATTCTGCCAATCCGCTCTCTAACAGTGCATGTATTTATGAGTTCACAACCTCATTACCTTTATGGTCTGAATTTAGCCTGTAGATTCCCAAAGGAAAAAGACCATGTCATGACTGAGCTCCACTTTATACACATCAATGGGTCAGTAAGCACTGTTTTGCCTTCAGCAAAGACGCGCTCATTCAGTCACCCAGTGACAAGACACTGAAATCCAAAGGAACTGCAGAGCTTGTTGCCTGTCTAAACAATAGATGGCAGAACATCCGGTTCCCAGCATTCCTTCAAGTCTGAATATGCACTGTGTGCATATGTTCAATGTCAGGTGCAATTCATTCAAAATTTCATCTCCAAAGAAAACTGAAAAGCACGTAGTGGTGTCTGCAGGAAACAGTGGGGAGGGGTGGCAGCCTGCAAAAGTGAAGGAATGCTGGGTGATTTGAAGTTTGAGGAAAGTAACAGTGTCAGATGTGTAAACAAAGGCAAGGCATGTTCGTATCAACATAAACCGAACTGTGAATAATGTGTAAAGAACAGGCTAGGAAAGGATCTTAAGATAGCTGTGGACTGAATGAAGACTGCATAAAACACTGCTCCATTCAATTTTCCAGTCTCCAGAGTGTGACTTTGTGCATGGAGGAAGGCAAAGCCTGCATGGCTTGACAGTTCTAAGGAGCAGTCACTTGCCTAAATGCGAAGAGAAAAAAAGAAAGGACCAATTATTGACAGAAGCTCATGGAGAAATTCTACTAATAAAAGATTTAGGTGGAACTCATGAGCAAAGGAAAGCAGAAAAAGCATGCTTGCATGCAGCAGTGAACTCTGTTGACCTTATTTAGCAGAAGCCCTGAGTTCTCAGGTAGGAGTTCAATGGCTGTGTTAATAGGAAGAACAACAGGTTGATTTATAGTGCAGGTGCTGTGCAAAAATAGAATAACTGTTGGCCTATTGTCTTAGTGAATTCAGGCTGAGTTTCAAAAGCACTGTACACTGCATGGTTTAAACAAGAGGAATTTATTTCTTGCTGTTCTCCATTCTAGGAAATCTGAGATCAGGGTGTCTGCATAGCTGTTTTCTGGTGATAGCCCTCTTCTCTGCTTGCAGATATGACCCCACATGAAGGAGAGAGAGTGGGCTCTAGTCTTTTCTTCTTCTAATGAGAACACTAACCCCATAATAGTGACTTCACCTCCATGATCTCATGTAGCCCTAATTACATTGCAAAGGTCCTACCTCTAGACACCATCACATTGAGGGTTAAAGCTTCAACATATGCATTTTTGGAGGATACATTAAGTCCATAGAATCTATGGAATTAAATGATCATTGTCCAGAACAGATTTCATCATACTCTCAGGAATAAATAGGAATAGAAACAGTTTTTCTTTAAGGGATGCCTCCTTCTTGCACAACATGGTTGGGGAGCACATAGGGTGACTCAGTTCAGCTCCTAGCATCTGCTCAGATGTGAAATGACCACGGGACTAAAAAGCCCCAAACTTCAAGGGCTCTGCATGATTATGTTCATCCAATCATCTGATTTTATCAACAATGAGCCAGGAAAGGTTAACAGACCCTCCCCAAATCAATGAATAAATAGCTGATCTGGATCAGAACTCAGAACTTCTGAAACTAATTCCTAATCCAGTGGATTTGTTTGGTTTGTTTTTGCTTATTTCTCAGTGAAATTTGAGATCTGTTACCTGTATGTATATATCAATCCCCAGTATTACCCTTCTCAAAAGGTGTGAGAGGAGAGGACCCCGGGTTTCTATGGGAGGATATGCTTTCCCTGTTTATGTAATTCCAGAAATTGGCAAGGAGGTGAAGTCCACTACTTTGGTATGAATAAGAACTGTGCCTGCTCCCTTTGGAAGAAAGGATTATTTGAGCAGAAAATCTCATTTTCAGAAGCAGGATGGGCAGAAAAACTTGCAGTTTAATCATTGAAGACCTTTCACTGGGTGTCATGACAGCATATATTATTGAGTCTAATTTTTTCCATTCATTTATATAGTTTTGTCCTAATATTTGTCTGTCTGTATATCTCTCTATATCTATTTCTATATCTATCTATCTATCTATCTATCTATCTATCTATCTATCTATCTATCTATCTATCATCTATCTATCATGTCTAATCTATCACCTATCCATCTATCATCTGTCTAATCTATCATCTATTTATCTAATCTTACTATCTATTTAATCTTATACAAATAATATGAATCTCACGACATTGAAAACCCCTTTACATTTGGTAGTGTGCTCCTCAAATGTCCTTATGCAGTTTCTTGACTTTTAAGTCACTTTCTATTATGAAAACAGTCCACCTTGGCTATGTACATTTAGATATGTCTATTAGAAAGCTTCGAGTCTATTCTCTGCCTGCAGAGGTCAGAATTGCAGATCCACCTCCAGCTGTTTGAAGGTTATGGTGAATTCTCTACCTTCTTACAGCCCTGTGGTTGAGATGAAGAGGTGGGGGGAGAAAACAAATTGAGCCATGTATTCTCTTCTCGGTTGGCTGCAATTGCTCTGCTTTTGTGTGATCAGCCTCACCTCACTGCTGATGAGGTTGCAGTCTTCTCTCTCCTTTGCAGCACCTAGAGGCCATTTCCAGCACCTCTTGTTCCTGAGGTCCCCTTGTACCCTCTCTGCCACTTGGGAGCTAACATTCAAGCCCATTGACACTTTTAGGTTTTCTTAGTTAAGCTGGTCCTCTATTAGCACTTGCTTATCCACTTCTTTATCTTTTGAAATCTTCTCTTCACACTCTGTATATCTTGCATTGGAACAATATCTGCAAGAACTCTAGACTGCAATTTTCGGGTAAGAGAAAAATCACTTGTGCTAACCTAGTGGTAGTGGTCTGGGCACTGGCTCCACTTCTAGAAAAGGGAGGGACACCCCTATTTTGTGTTCCACAAGCTCAAAAGACAATCCCTTCTCATCACTCTAGAGCTCTTTTATATATGTGTTATATCATCTGGAGGTGAAAGTTCAGGGAGATAGAGTAGCAGAATTATAATATCTGTTTTGCTAAAATGGTGCCTTTCAGAAATTATTGTGAATAACTTGGAATATCAAACATTCAGCAATCATGCCTTTTATTCTCAACTGAGGCTTCTGGTTGACAATTACTGGAAATACATAGCATATATTTTATTAGCCTAGCTAGATTAATTTGCTCTGGTCAGGAAGTTTCACTTTTTCTACTTTGATGACAGTCTATGTTTCCATGGCTAGAGCTCCAACATAGGTGGAGCTAGAAATTAAGAACTTTATATTGAAATGATTATTGTTGCAGCAAATGGACAACTTAGCATTTTGTTAGCTTAAAGCATTAGTTATTGCACATTTCTTGATGTATTTTTGACAACTCAGATGAATTTCAAAGTGAACTTTGAGGACTATAGATATGAGCATCTCATGTTTTTCTGTGAGGGATTGATTGATGGCTGCTAAAAATAGTGTATTAAGAAGAGGAAATGTCAGAAGTCACCTGGACCAGCTTCTTGCTTTAACCACTTATGTTGAGACTGATTTCAGGTTAAAATTGTTCTTCTTCTGCTTTTTTTCAAGTACACATACAATGGTTTTGGTCCATTTAAGCATTTCTCCTAACTCCAATGTAAATCTCTCCTTGTATGATGTCAACTCATTTTAGCTTACAGTCCTTGTTCCTGCAGCTCGTTGACTTTCCACTGATATTTGATTTCAATGGTGGATAAAAGTAATCATCTAAATTCTTTGCAGACCTAGTGTTGTGCCCAGAGGCCTTGGGCAAAATGGATCTTTTCCCAGAAAGTTTCTAAATCTATGAAAGAGGAGGAAGAATGCCACTGAGTTGGCAGGCTAATGGAGCGCTCTTCATCTCAGAGCCACTGGAGGAAAGGGGGAAAAGCATACAGTAGGAGAGAAAGCAGAGCGAGCAAAAAGAAGCAGAAAGGGTCAAAAGGGTAGAAAGAAACCGAGGATGAGGAGTCTGTGGGGTATGTGCAGCAGACCCTCCCACAGAAGGACTGACCTGCATTTCCCTCTTTATTCAGATAGTGGTGTTGGGCATTGAACTCAAGAAAATTCTCCAGCCCCTCACCATGCAGTCCCCTCCATATCTGGTGGAGTGTGTTCCTATATTACCTGTCTTTTCTCAAATGTGAGGAGCAAAGCAATATATTGGTTGTGAGCAGCCAATCCGCCGGACATCTTCACTGTCTGTAAGTATGGGGAATGCATATTTAATGAGTGACTGAAGGGGGACAGGAAATGAGGAATGATAGGGGGGGAGTCTGTGACATGTTGATCTTATAGTAGAGAACAAATAGAAAGTATGGCAGGGTAATACATGAACAGACTGTTTAAAATATGGGTTCAAAAGAGACTATCTTAGATATGGGACAAAGAATGATATAAACTTATAAATCTACATATCTAATTAATTTTTGGTAGCCCTACTTAGTTTTGATAGTTTTTAAGAGGATCATCAATACTTTCCTATTGACTTAAAAAGTTTTAACATGGTCTTCCTAACACATTAATACAATAGCCTACTTTCTCTTTGGCAATCTGAGCAGTGTTTGTCAGTACAACATGAAAGTGTGCTTACATTTGCTTCCCAAATATTCCCTTCTCTTCTCCTCCTCCTCCTCCTTTTCTTCCTCCTCCTCTTCCTCTTACCCCTACCCCTTCCTCTTCCCCTTCTTCCTCTTCCTCTTCTTCTTTGTGTAATAAAAAGGAAGTTGGGTTTTAAGAATCAATGTCCATTTCTTTGGCATATAATAGTTTAAAACTTTGTATACCTAATGAAAGAACTAATGGGTTTTACTCTCCCAAGGTTGTAATTTTATGCCCAAATAAGTTCTTTTTTTATAATAAAGGTAAAAAAGGTTGGCATAAGGAACCCCTAGTGTGTCAAAGTTTTATTATTTCCAGACAAGGCAAAATTACAACTCCTATTTCTGTTGCACTAGGGAAAATTTAAGACCTCTCTACCTACATTTTTAAAAGGTTAGGAGGAACTGTATACAGCTGACATTTCAGTGTATGATCAAAGTGTTCCTCAATCTTAAATATATACTTTAAATGTGTCAGATCCCCCATCACCTGCTCACTATAGCATATAAACTTTCCCACATACCACCTGACATTTCCTGACCGAGTGATTTCATTGTTCAGTGTGTCCTACTTTCTGCCTGTCAAGCCATTCTATTTAGCATTATGTTGGCTTAAGGAGGAGCTATTTCACAATAGTAAAGGATCAAGTCTGGGCTTATCTTTTAAACTTCCTTATCATTTTTAGATATTTTAAGTGATTGTCATTAGCCTCCTTTTGGTAGACAAAAAGGAGAGCAAGAATTCAAATTTTGCAACACAGTAAGTTTGGGACAGCGAACAGTGATGTGTTCTGCCTTAGTGCATTGGATCTGCTTCTATATTTAAAAATTCTGAGAATGAACCATGAGGTTCATGTTATATTAAAATAATCATGTCAAAATCAGCAAAGAGTTTCCAAAGGACAGAAAGAATGCCATAAGGAAGGAGATTATGCGGATGTGTGGGATGTGTGTGTGCGTGTGTGTGTGTGTGTGTGTGTGTGTGCACGTGTGTGTGTGTGTGTGTGTGTGTGTGCGTGTGTGTGTTTTAATCTACTTAGACTTGCCTATTTTGAGCAAAGGCACTAATAGCTCCTTCTGAAATTACAACATCAAAACAACACATTGGGCTAAGACTGTTTGAGACTCAGATGCATAGCAAGACAACAACTCATCCTGAAAAGCTATCCTTTCATACACAACCTTTTGGTGACATGATTTTTTTAAAATATACAGCTGTGAGGAGATTTAGGCTCAAATGTTGTAGGTATTGTTTCCTTTGGGAGATAGTTATTTTGCTTAAATTGCACATGAATGGCTGAATGCCATTTCAGCAGTTTATATTCTATTTTATTGTAAGCCAGATGACACATTTCTTTGCAGGTGACTGATAGCACAATCAAGGCAACACAATTGAGGAAAGCACACTGTTTGTTGTAAAGAATCACTGAAGGACTGAGTGGAAAAACAAAACCCAGAGAGGCACATCAATGCTCCTCAGTATCCCTGTGGTACATGCAAGCACTACTGACCTGTAAAAAACCCATTTCTCTTTGTTTTCTTCCTTCACCCTCATGTAGAAGTCCAGTGTTCAAATAAAATGATAATCTGATTTGGAAAGGGATATTTACTTCAACACATATTTACTTAGGGGGATGCCTTGTAAAAACACATTTATAATCACTTTGAGGCAAAGACATCTGAGCCATAGATATCATATGCCAAGTTTATAATCTAGGATATCCACTATATTTCACATGTGCCCACCCAAATATAGGCTTGTGATATATTCACAAAATTCTGTAACTATATAAGGAATTTAAACATATATATATATATATATATATATATATATATATATATATATATGTTTTGTCTTGGAATATATATATTCCAAGACGCCTCCCCAATGCATGTCTGAAAACATAGATAGTCCTGAGCTCTATATATGTACTATGCTTTTATCATATATATATATATATATATATATGTTTACATATATACATATATGCATACTTAGGAATATGAACTTGTGTTTTATTTTTCATAATTTAGGAATAGAAGATTTGACTCATTCTTGCCATAGATCTTAGCAACCTCAGTATATAATATTTCGTCCTTATTAAGTAAATTCCTTCCTTCCTTCCTTCCTTCCTTCCTTCCTTCCTTCCTTCCTTCCTTCCTCCTTCCTTCCTTCCTTCCTTTATTCTTTTTTCTTTCTTGTACTGGGGATTGAATCCAGGAGCATTCTGCCTCTAACCTACACTTCCAGTCCTATTTTATTTTTTTCTTGAAAAAGTGTCTCTCTAAATTGCTGAGGCTGGCAGTAAACCTGCAATCTTCCTGTCTCAGCCTCCCAAGTACTAGGATTATAGGCATGCATCACAATACCTGATTTCACTTAAAGAAATTTCTTTCTGGTTTCTTTTTGGCCTATACTATTTGTCAGCATAATTACTCTCTTGCATAGGGGCTGTTACTAAGTAAAATAAATGTTACTCAAATACAAGCATTGAGGTGATTACTAGGTGACTGATGGGTGAGTAATGTATGCAGTGTGGATACCCTGTATAAGAGGATGATTTACATCCCTGACAGAGTGGAGCAGGGCAGAATGGGATGGTGTGAGGTTTCATTCATCACAATACTCAGAATGCATACAATGTAAAACAAGAGCTGTTTATTTCTACACTTTTTATTTGAATATTTTTGGATTGTGGTTGGCCACAGGTAACTGAATCCATGGAAAGCAAATCCAAGGATAAGAGGTGACTAAGACATTTCCTGAGCCCTCGCAGTGGTATTACAGACTAGGAAAAGTAACCCTATTAAGAGCATGAATGTATCCTGCTAAATGTATATCAGCATTCCCTACAGGGAGAAAAGACTGTCGTGATCAACTCTCTACCAAGAACACAGAGCAGTTCTCTGTTGCTGAAAGATCAAATACTTGTCAATGGCACAAATTTCGGCGACTGAAATCCCATCTTGATTGGGCCACATATAGCTGCATTCCTACCTCCACAATCATTCCACCCCTGTACCCTAAAGTGGCCATGGAGAGAGCCTGGCTGATGTTATTGGGTGGTTATTCTGTGTATCTGATTGTCTAGTGTTCATTCTTGACACTGATGTGAGACACAAAGATCCCCACACATTGTACCTGGTCCCATGGGTCTGTATAAAGACATCTTCTGTCTTTGCCTTTGCACTATTACTTCTTCCATGATACCTTTCACCTTCCAAACAGGATAGAGCTTGAATATATTCTTACGTCACATCATTTTTTTCTCTACCCAAAGTTGATGGCTAAGGATATTTCTCAAAGCTCTATCTACAGGGCCAGCTTCCTCTCCCCAGTGTTTCTCAGGTGACCCCTGAATGTATCTGCAGTTTCAAGACTACTCATTTTCAGTCTGCAGCAATATTTGAAGCTGATCCATCCATGTATAAGGCTCCGATTTTTCTTTTTCTAATCAGATTTTTGTAGAGAACCCTCCACCCTTTCCACTTCCCCCAAGAGATCCTGGAGGAAAGCTAAGAGAGAGATACTAGTTCATAAAAGGTAGATGTGTGGGGTATTGTGTGATGTTTTGGAACATATATACATGGTACAAGGTCTGAAACATTGGCTTAATTTTTTTATTTGTATTTTTTGTGCTCTGTGGACCTGCATGGTCCAAGTCCAGAATTTTGCATTATGTGTGACATATTGGTGCAGCCACTCTGCCTTGTGGGGTGTGGCGGTGCCAGTCCTTATCTCAAGACAGGCTGTGCCTCTCCAGGTGCACAGTCACTTAGCGCTCCAGGTTTCCACTCGAGGATATTAGAGCCTAGGAACGTGATATAGAGACAATTTGTGAACGATGATGGAATTCTCTTTTGCGGAAGAAGGCATGGACTTGCTCTGGATCTATAGAATTCTGCACAACAACATTGTAGGGAGGAGGGACTGATGGAAACTAAACCTAGTATCCTTATCTGCAATTGATTCTTCTTGAACCAATGGGTCTGCCATGCCATGTAACCCGAGCTGCAGGGCCTTTATGTTCTTACTGATGTGCCCAACCCAAGACTCTTTAAGGGGTTCCCCTCTACCCTTTGGTGGAATTTTAGCAAACATGGGATTCCAGAGGGCTTGCTTAGGGTGGAGATGATGTCCGCATTGCATTTAACCAGGGTGCTGCTCTGTAGCACTTAAAGACAGTCAAGCTCCTTTCAAACTATATTGTGGTAGAGAGCAGAATCCACACTGAGTACTCTAATAGAGAGTTTATCATAAGGAATTAAAGAAATGAGTCATGGAAAACTGAACCAGTAAAAAGAGAATACTGAATTAACAGAGTGACTGCAAACTATGCTCCATTTTCTGGTGGAGGAGATGATGGAAGAGGGTAAAGTTTGTACCTTCCTTGAAGTTAAAGCCTAGATATCTGAAGTGGGGCATTAGGTAGATGGGACTGTTGCCTCAGGAGCTGAGAAGGACTCCCATAGTGCTGGAACTCAGATACCTAAGGAAAGTGCTGCTGGCCCAGTGATGATATCTCTGAGTTTGCCTCGGAGAATGTGGGGAAATCCTGAAATGAGCCAACTGTGACTTCTGGCCAGAGCACTACTGGCTGAGCAGTGAGCAAACCAGAAGTAGGTCCCGTCTTCCTTCTCCAACCTTTCATCTCTCTTCGAGCCACCTTTTGGGAACCACTGTCAAAGAAGAAAGGGATGGGCAGGGTACCAACCCAAGAACCATAAAGCAAAGTTTAGACAGGAGGACTCAGCTGAGAGACAATCATACAGTGCATCTGACAGAATAGTAAATAATAGATGTGTTCAGAGAAATTTGAGTCTGCTCAATTTTACAAATCCGTATTAAAGCTCTCTGAGTCTTTTGGAAGCTGGATCTATATAAGAACTTTATGAGTTTTCAAAAATGCAAGTGCCTCATTCATTCACTCATTCTTTTTTCATTCCTTCTTCCTGAAGCAATTGCTACATACCTGTATGCTACATCCTGTGGCTGGTTGCTTTGTCCTCAAAGACTCCTTAAAAAAACTAGTGCATAAAAATATACTTATTGCTGGGGTATCATGTGATGTTTTGATACAAATATACATTGTGTAATTAATGATCAAATCAGGGCAAACTTATCTTCTCAGATATTTATCATTTCTTTGTGGTGAAAACTTTCAAATTCCCTTCTTCTAGCTTTTTTGAAATATGCTACATAATATCTTTATCTATAGTAACTCTATGGTGCAATTGCACACCAGAATTTTTTGTTCTTGTGTAGCTATACTTAGTACCCAAGATTCTTTTATACACATATTTTCTCCAGTCCAGCTAGAGTGGTCAGTTAGAAGGAGCAAAGAACTGGGCAAAGAAAACCATGTGTATACCCAGGAGACGAGTTTCAGCAGGAGAAGTGTGTTCAAGTTTCAAATGATGCAGAGGGATAAAAATAAAATTACACATTTGCATACAGTTAGAGTAGAAGGTAACAATTTATTATTATTAAGGTTATAAGACATTTTAGATGAATAATTAGTTGATGCTTTCTCATAGAAGAAAAATAACTTTTAGGTAAATATAATAAACATAAGGAATACAACCAGTATTTGGAAAAGGAATCAGAGAAATTCTAATGCAGAGTGTACATAAAACACTCTATTCATCTGTGTAGAAAAACATAAAAAAAAACAAAGAGCAAAACAAAAACAAAACACGCAAATACAATTGAAAAAAATGAATGCCTCCAGTTTATTGCTAATTCTGTCATTCTGGGAATTCCCAGAAGGCATTGTTTTGTTTCTGTAGTGTTTTGTTTCCTCTGCTTTGTCTTATTGTTAATTTTTAAATTTATTTTATAACCATCTTAATTAAAGCATCCTTTATTCACCACCCTTGGATCGAGGCAGAGAACAATTTATAAAAACAAATAGTGAAGTATGTGTGCCATCCTGAAAACTGAGATCATGGGGAGTAACGGGTGGATTCCATGGATTTGAGAATGTGGAAAAGAGAGTCCAGGGGGAGCTTAGGAAGAGTGATGGATTCGGTGCTATCAAGGGGCACCTGGGAATACCTTGTGCCAAAGAAGGCTTGGGGATTGGGTTTGATTTTTGCTAAAACAGATATGCAGTCTGTGACTTTTCCACAGTTGGTTGGAAAACATCTCCTTCTGGGGGCCTCTTTTGGGTGATAGCCTTGCTACCCAAAATGGCTGCAGAACCTCTGCCAGGGGCCATGAGTTGTTCTCCTGAAGAACAGTCTTCACTTAGCAGGGGCCAAAGAGACATAGAAAAAGCCATTCTCAGCCTAACGCTTTGACATGGGGGTTACTGAAACCTTTGTACCTCTCATTTTGATGCAATTGATAACCTGCGAATTGTGGATAATGCATCATTCTTATCAGGAATTTTTTTTCTGTTCCATTCTGTGTCTGATTTGCATAAAATAGTAAGTGGGATAAGACAACAAACTTTATGACTCTTTATGTCAAGGAAGAGTTTAATGTAAAGCTTTCTTACATCCACGAGGGGATTTAAAAAATAAACATTTTCTTCAATGAACTGCATTTTTTATGTTGCTAAAAGAAATGTCAAATTCAACATCACACAGTAACGAATTTTTGCTTATAGTGATAGCTTTTAATAGGAACCATGTACCAAAGTATAAAATCATTGATGTTGACATGTATTGTAACAGCGGTGGATAATTGTTTTAAGACCATTAAGGAATGAATATGGGGGAAAGGCAATTTTCTTTGTAGTAGTTTTAGAGATAGGCAGTTATAAAAGCTGATTTCATGAACAAAGATGTTTGTGTAGCTAGCTTCAATCATACTATGTATGTGTAGAAAACCCAGAGGACAAAAACAAAAGAAATATAAGTGGAACCTTTCAGTAATCACTGGGTAGACCCTTCTATGAATTAAAAAACTGTATCACTCTAAAACTGAAATTATAGACAAATCTTTCAAGACTGTCAAACCTACCCCTTAATTAAAACCATGTCCGTCAAGTGTGCTGGTACATATCTGTAATCCTAGTACTTGGGGAAGCTAAAACAGGAGGATTACAGGTTTGAGATCATCCTCAGCAACTTCGTGAGACCCTGTTTCCAAATAAAAAAAATAGGGCTGGGGGCATGTATTAGAGGTAGAATTCCTCTGGGTTCAATTCTTCTGGGTTCAATCTCCAACACCACATACACACAAATAAAATTTAAAAAATAAAACAAAACATATCTCATTGTGACATGCTAGTTAACTTTTCCTGAAAAGGTTTTGTCTCCTGAGATTCAAACTGGGCCTTTCCTCCAATAGCACTTGCTGATTCTAACATTGCTGAGGACCTCACTGGCCTTCAGAGATCTAAACAAAGTCAATCAAGACATCAGGTTCATGCTGGTGACAACCTGAGTCACTACCAAAGTTTCTCGAGGAATTGCTATTTTAGGATCCTCTCTGTCATCACATCCTGAGATAGAACCCACTAGTTACTTTTCTTGCATGTCCCCAGAAAATGATGCTCAAACTCACTGATTTCCACGCATATAAGCAACACACTCTCTTTTGTAATTGTCTTTTCATATAATTTTGTTAGTGCGTTGTAGCCTCACATCATAATGTAGTTCAGAGTGATAGGGGCATACATGCACACAACCCTTAACGAGCCACCAAATTCTTCTCTTATATCAGATGTTTAATTGTTTCATATTTTCCTGAGGATTAGTGGGATTCATGTCTATTTTTTTTTTACTTGTCTCTGTCCTTCTCTCACATTTTCCTTCCCTTCTCCATCTCTTTCTGCCTCTTTTCAAGAGAGAGAGGGAGTGTGCATGTGTGTGTGTGTGTATGTATGTGTGTGTGTGTGTGTGTGTGTGTGTAAGAGAGAGAGAGAGAGAATGAATGTGTGTGTGTGTGTGTGTGTGTGTGTGTGTGTGTAAGAGAGAGAGAGGGAGAACTGCATTTTATGTAGGATCATTGAAGTTCCTCTTTCAAGGGAGTCCATTGAACCATTGAATTTGAACCTTAGCAGTTTTATTAATGTATTTCCACAACTAAGGAATTCCACCTATAATAAGAAATCTGTAGCCAGGCATGGTGGTACATGTCTGTAATCCCGGTACTTGGAAAGCTGAGACAGGAAGATTGAAGGTTTGAAACCAGCCTGTGCTATTTAGCAAGGCTCTCAGCAACTTAGTGAGACCTTGTTTCAAAACAGAAAATAAAATAGAGCTGGTAATGTAGCTTAGGGGTCAAATGCCCCTGCGTTCAATCCCTAGCAACGCACACACACACACACACACACACACACACACACATACACACACACACATACACACACACACACATACTGCAAACTGCTACTGAGAGAACAAAACTCTCTGCATTTCTTTGACTCTCAATGTCTCTACAAGTATGACTCACCTAGTCTTCATTATACCACCTTAGATGATAGGAATTGATGGGAATTTTTCTACTTAAAAAGAGGAAACGTGGCCCAGAGAGAGAAGACTCAAGGGGGAGATCTTGCAAGTGAGGAATATGTGATCTATGTTTTGAAGAATGACTACAATCTTACGAAATAATAAATGGAGAAGGACATTCCAGGGATAAATAGACTTGCATGAACAAGAACACAGATATGCAGAAGTGCCTGCTATGTTCAAGGGGGGAGAGAATAGTTCAATCATTATGTAGTTAGAGAGAGAAAGAGTTCTGCAATTTTGAGTGTTTCCTCCACCCTAGGCCCAAAATGATATGACTTCTAAAGTCTATAGATCCTTTCAAGTCTAACACATTGCTTTTTTTTCAATTTTAATCATAAATATTCATGTTCAGCAGCATCAAATCCAACACATCATACATGAATTCCTCTAATTTTGCCATTCGGTAATGTGAAATGAATGAATGCATGGGTGTAAATAGATACAGATTGGTAGTATACATGATCAGTTTGGCTAAATAAAGTATTATTTTTCTCTAGATGCATATGAGTAAGTTGCAAATACTAGCTGAGATAATGAGCAAACAGGCTAACATACAATGAAATAATTTTCATCTTCGGTAAGCCCAGCTTCCTCACTTCATTAGTTTTTAATTAAACCTCTGTCTGATTAAGTTTTCCATCTCTTTTGCACAACCTTTTGCTTATAACATTTCCTTCATTTGGTCCTTAGCAGCCTCCAAGAAGGGTGAAAAGCAATATTGTTTGATTATTTTCTGGCTTCTTCTTTATGTGCCTCATCTATTACTTCTGCTAAAAATACAAGGTTAAAAAAATCACAAAAACAATTCAATCAGATAAGAGTAGAAGGAATAGAGGATATGGAATTCACAGAAACTGTGATGGTCTAGAATCTAGTGGATAGGGACAGTCTTCCTCCCACCAGAGGATCCCATACTTTTTAAAAATGCATGCCCTAAAACGGGGTAAGAAGCTTTCCTTGGCTTTGAACCTGTTCTGGTAGTTTTTAAAGACCAACAAAGGGGAAGCTCAGAGTCCTCAACTAACACAATACTAAAGGATGGTGGAAACCAGCCCCACAGCCAGAAACCCTGCTCAGGCCCTTGCTCTGGGCTGGGGATATGGAGGAGCCTCTCTGCCTCTCTTCTTTCTCTGTTCTTCCTATAGGGCAAGGGGCATTCCTTCCCCAAACATGGCAAATTCTCTTCATTTAGCTCATGCTCCACACTCTGAACTTTGGCCCCAAAGTCTCCGAGCAGCTTCCATAGCTGTCCACCCTCTTGAGTGGAAGTCAAGTCAGCTGCATCTGCCTACCTCTTGGCCAGAGCAATGGCCTTGAAGTGACTGCTGTGACAGCTGCTGAGATAGTGGAAGGAACTTACACTTTACACTGTGACATCTGCTGGCCTTCAATCCTGGCCCTCCTCGTGCAGGCCTGAGATGGCAAAGAGAAGGGAAGAGGGAAGTTATGTGGCTCTGAGGCTTTTGTCTGCATCTTGCACATTTGCCCCGGGTTCTGCAAACGTGAGCAGTGGGCATCATCCAGAACTGCACCTGAAGCTTCATTTTTAAAAAAGTGACGGTGAAATAGCCAAATTATGGGACCAACCTAGGTGTCCATGGGCAAATGAATGGATTAAAAAAATTATGGGATGTACACACAGTGAAATTCTACTCAGCAATAAAGAATAATAAGATTATGCCACTTGCAAGAATATGGATAGAACTCGAGAACATTAAGTGAGATTAGCTAGTCACGGAAGGTGAAGGGTCATATGCTTCCTCTCATATGCGGAAGCTAGTGAGTCATCAGGATACAAGAGGGACTTCAGATAAGGGAGGGGGAACTCCAGTGGAGCCGGGAGGGGGTCTCGGGAGGGTGGTGAGGGAAGAGAGAATCAAGGAAGGAAACACTTTCATTCCTGTTATGTGCAAATGTGAAATTACCAATGCCCTTCTCAATATCATGCACCAGGAAGGGGAGTAAGTGGGGAGGGAAGGGGGCAGGGAGCTCACATTATGATGTGAGACTACCCTACACTAATAAAAGTATATAAAAATAAATAATAAAAATAGTGACTGTGCCGGGTGTGATGATGCATGTCTGTAATCCCAGTGCTTGGGAGGCTGAGCCAGGAGGATCACAGGTTCAAGGACAGCTTCAGCAATTTAAGGGGGGCATGTTTTAAAATAAAGAAAAAATGAAAAGAACTGAGGTGTAGCTTGGAGGTAGAATGCTTTTGGGTTGTATCACCCAGTACCCCCTCTTCCCCCCCAAAAAAGAAATGACTGGTGGGTAGGCTCCCCCATGTATTTTCTTTGGCAGCTGAATTTGGTCTTTTGTTCTTCTCTTTCATTTCTTGTTTATAGAAGAAATATTTTTTCAGAATCACTATGTGAGCTTATGTGATATGGGATGTTGTCCCTCCCCCCTCCCCAAATCAAGAAACACAGAAGCAACACAAGGAAGTTGTGGGCTCTTGAAATGTACTGCTCAAACTGCAATATCTTCAGTGGCTCTGCAGAGCAAGATATTGGGGCTATGGTGGTTGCTCATACCTGTAAATCCCAGTACTTGGTGACATTGAGAAAGGATGATTGCAGGTAGGAGGCCAGCCTCAGCAAGGTAGTGAGACCCTCAGCAACTTAGTGAGACCCTGTTTCAAAAAAATGAAGACTAAAAATGGGACTGGGGTTGTACCTCAGAGGTGAAATGCCCCTGGTTTCAATCCCTGGTACTAAAAAAAATGAATAAATAAATAATTTGAAAGGGCTGGGGGTATAGCTCAGAGGTAGAATACCCCTGGGTTCAATCCGCAATACTATAAAAAAGAAAAAAAAAAACATGAAAGAGAAAGGAGAAAGGAAGGAAGTAAGTAAGGAAGGAAGGAAGGAAGGAAGGAAATGAAAAGCAGCAGCTGAGACCCCCAATGGTTTAGACACTATATGTTGAAAGCATTTGCCTATAGTACTTGTCTTTGTATGGTACTGGTGCTTGTACAACAAGTTTTATTTCAGTAACAAAATGTCTAGCTTCAAGTTTAGTAATAGGGCAATTTTTAGACAGCTAATCAATACGACTGTTCCGCACCCCTCCTCTTCTAATTATGTAATTATCCACAGAGCTATTCCAAGAATAACCAGGCTGAGCTCCTTTCTCCCCACCTTTAGCTAGTAGAGTTCTGTTCTCTTAGTAGACTCATCTTGCTCCCTAAGTTTTAATTTATTAACTATTTCACTTGAAGACAATTGCTCTTGCAATCAATTCCCCAAATAAAAAGACCTGCCTTTTCAATTGAGACAGCTCTAAGTGAAGAAATACACCATAGGTGCAGATTATGTTCTCTTTTTGAAAGTAGAGATGTTTACAAAGACAGGATTCTGACACTAGCCGCATGGTCTGCATGGTGAATGAGCTCCTGTAGGTACCAGAACTGGGGACCATTAGCCTCCCTTCCTCCTGCTCTCCTGCAAGGATCCTGCCAGGACTGGCTCCTGCTCCTTAATCCTGCCTCCTGTATTAATTGACCTTTTACAGAAGCAACCTGAGACCTGCAAGCACTGAGGTCATTAGTTCTCACAGAGCCCTGTTTTCCTGTAGCATCTATTTGCATGTCATTTGTGTCTTTAACATGCTTTAAATTCATAGCTCTCCTGAGGCCTTCAGTGGTTGCCATTGTGTGAGTTTGTTAGTGAGGCATCCGAGGGTGATGAGACTCCTGCTGAAGCTGCTGCAAACCTTGTTCTAGACATAGAAGTCTGAGGGCAAAAGGTGGGTGAATACCTTATATGAGGTAACGTTTTTTATCTTTCCTAAGACATTGCATAA